>VDFB02377273.1:0-45752 GCA_007258455.2 Sequoia sempervirens
ATCTATTCATTCAATCTCCACCATTGATCTATTCTTAGATTTTTCGACCCACCTACATGGTGCCATATCAAACTTCCCATTCTCCAGTACCCCACATAATCTAACTATGCCACAAGGCCAATATCCCACTCAACCCCAAACCTCATCATATCTTCTCTTGCATGCCTACATCCCTCAAAATCCTTCGTATTCAAATCCACCATAAAATTCATCCTATCACTACATCCTAAAAAATCCTTCATACCTCACTCAACCTTCACAAAAAATGTATTTCAATCCACATCAAAATTAGTTACATCCATCTACACCTAGACCCACAATCAATATATCAATCCTCCAAGCTCAAATATAGTGGTCTTCAATCACCAAGAAATCATTGAAGTTTGAAGAATTGTGCCCATATCATTTTGATCCTTCCATTTGAATGGTGCCTTTCCCTCTAAATTTTGAAATTCCTAAATATTGCAATCATTCAATTTTCTTTATGATTTCAATTTCTTTAAAATGAACCACACATTTGAATTTGAGTGATAATTAAAAAACTTGTTTGTCATGTTTGGTAAGTCCTTAGGTATGTATGCTCTCTCCTCGCACCTAGTGCAAACTTGGAGATCAAAAATACCTTAGGATTTGTATTCTATTTGTTTACATGTGGATTTGATTGTTTGTGAATGCTCTTCCCTCATGGCTACTAAGAATGATCTTGGGAATTAGAAACAACATCATATTTTATTTAATTCAATAACAAGCCTGCTTGAGGATTTCATCACCTCAAGGATGACCTCAACCACATTTATCAGCAAGGTATAAAGGGGACAGAATGAAATTTGTACCCCAAGGTGTAACTAACATCCTATAAGCCAAGCCTCATGACCCTTGGTTCATTCGAATGTGTATAGGTGAGGTGGAGAGGGGAGACCACCCTCGACTCAGGCATCCTTATATGGGCCCACTATTCACAAAAACACTATGAGCCTTTAAGACCATCAGTCATTGGTTTAGTAAGGTTTGAGGCATAGTATCATGCTCAAAGTTACTCATAATGTACTCTTCTCTTGTTGAGGTGACATAATTTTTTGTTGGGACCTAGTCCTTTTAAGGAAAGGGGTGATAAGGTGGTACATGACCTTATCATACCCTAGTTACCTACTCATTATAGGTATTACGCTTTGGTAGGTGAACCTATACTATGTCAACACACCTTTTACTACTAGCCAGGTTGTGCTATTTGAAGTATTTTCTTGTTAAGATCCATGATTTTAATATAGCATATTTTCTTCGAAAAGACTCATGACTTTATCCTACATTACACCTTGGATTCAGTCCTATATGATATTCTCTTTTGTGTTATATCTTTTTATAGACAAAACTAACCTAAATCAATCCTCAAAATAGTCAAATAAGTTCAAAACCCTAGAAAGATTTTAGGTTTAACTTGAAAATCTTTGCCTCTACGTTATAGTGATGCTTTTGTGTCACAGTGACACTTATACAATTCTATAACACTTTTGACTACAATGTGATGCTTTTTCTAGAGCATATTGACACTTTTAATTGCATCTTGATGCTTCTATGCAACGTGATGCTTTTGATCAAAAAGTTGCTCTCTGTTAGGCCCATAGAAATACTAAAATATGCACAGTGATGCTTCAACCATAAACCCCCTCTTTTGACTTGCACAATTGCACTTCTAAAAACCTTAGCACTTTTGTCATAACTAGTCGCTTCTAATAAGGGTAGTGCCATGCTTTTGATAGGTTAAACTAATGCTTTTGAAAAAGTACAACGTGTTTGACTGCCAATTTTAATTGTCTCGAATCCCTAAAATTCCATATTCTAGAATTCAATAGCCACTCATTATAGGACTTGAAAATATTACTAAACATATATGTAATCCTAAATTGTCATCTAAAATAACAAATCAAACATTCCTACACACTTCATACCATCCTTTCACTTTGGACTTCTAGAATCACATTCTTTTAGTTTTTGACCAAACAACATCATCATCAGCAACAAACAACTCATCCACAAGCAACAAACATTAGACAATATGTTTTAGATCTCCTATCATATCTGCTGGTTTACCTTTTGATTGAAAAATAATCATTTTCTAGTGAATTGTTGAATTAGAATCAATCCTTGTGAGTAAGCTAGCTTAGTAGTCTTTGTCTACTCCTAAGTTTGTAAACTCATCATCATCTTTCTTTGCTTGGACTCATTAGTCTAGAATGAGCAAAGATCATCCCTAACAACCATCAAAATGAGATCTAAATCAAACTTTGTCTCCTATAGGTTTCGTATCCTTCATCCATCCAAAAAATATCAACACCAAACTTTGGTCTAAATCTACTTAGTATGTCCTTTTTCAAGCCCATTTTGAAAACACAAAACATTCACCCCCAACACATCATCTAAACTTACACCTTACATCTCATAAGGTTATCAAAAAATTTATGCCTATAACAAGATCTCAACACAAATGAATCACGGAATCCAACCCAAGCAGTTCAAACAACATGATGCCCATGATAACTTCCAGAACAACCTTTGGAATGCCTATTGACATGTTCAATACCCGAGAATGTCAAACCCTCCAACAACAATCACATGATCAAACTGTCATTATTGAAGACATTACAAATAAACCGAAGAGATTTGGAAAATTCATTGAAGAACAACTCCTAGAGATACAAAAGTATCCCTATATGGCTAGAGCACTTTATGCCTTACTAGCTTCGGATCGTAACTTGTATTTCCTCAAACTTACACAAGCTGATGCCAAATTACCTCTGAATTATAACATTGCTGCACTTAAGGAGAAAGCCCTTATAAATGCCATGACATCTAGTGTCCCTTATAAACTACACTACAACGTATTATTTATACAATAATAATTACATAAAAACAACCCAGTAAAACTAAATCCAAAACCAGAAATAAAAGTACAAATTATAATTTTTAAAACTTGATATAACCAAGTCATATACGCATATTGAAACTCCTTTTCTTAGATATAAATCACAATTGTATAAAAACATGTCTAAAATTCCAATTTCATGATCTTCCTAATATGATACAAATCTTTTACTACAAATGGAATGAACAAATTTACTTTTCTAATACATAAATCTTCATATTTCATGCTTAAGCCTTAAGAATCAGGCCCACAAAGTGATTTTAAAATAAAACTGTGTTCGAACAGGGTTCTGAAGCGAATTATCTAAATTGTTGACAAGGATAAAGCGCCACACGATTTCCATATGTTCAAGACCGTTACCCTCCATTTCTGCTTTAAACAACTCACATTGCACTTAAATATATCATCTTTCTATCACTGTTTACATTAATTTTTTCAATGACGCATTCATCTCATTTTTTTTTTTGGGACCTGTGAACCTATTCAATATATATCAGTGTCTCTGAACTATGACATCAGTACTGTCGTTGGCATTAGGTACCCTATACAACAAAGTCTGCAATGCCTTTGCTACCCACGCTGCATATGACACCATATAAAAATGACAGTTATTTCTTAATAATATATGTTTATAGTTTCGGCAGCAATTTAATGAGCTGTAACAGATAAGAAACACGAGGCTGCACACCTCGTTTAAAATTCAGCTGTGCTAGACAGACTTGTAAACATGACCACGCGCCTCTGTGGACAAACTGATCTCTATATTGAACTTATCTCTTTACAGTTCCCTCCATTCGTTTACTCTCTGCAAGTTTACGCAGATTTATGTGTTCTACACTTACGATGCCTCGAATTCGTCCTACAGCTGAGATTGAGAGTTTTAATGCTTCTACCACCGAACCAACAACATTAACTGTGTGGCACAAATGACTTCTGTCTGTAACGAAGACAGCTATCTTGACTTCTGGCAAGAATCTTTTATTTTTTCACATATGTGGAGGAGAATAAAGAGTGAAAAATTTAAATTCATAAGAAATAAAAAATAAATATAATAATAAAATTAAATTTATTTAAAATTATACTTTTTAAGAAGCTTATAATAAGGACTACATACTCAGAAAAAAATCAGTTATTTTGATTTCTGGCAAGAATCTTCTATTTTTTCACATGTGGAGAACAAAGAGTGAAAAATCTAAATTCATAAGAAATAAAAAATAAATATAATAATAAAATTAAATTTATTTAAAATTATACTTTTTAAGAAGCTTATAATAAGGACTACATACTCAGAATTTTTTTTTTTTTAAATGAATTCATTTGATTCCCCAAAAGATAAATCAAAAGTGGTTTTTTAACAACATTTTGATAGATGTAAAAGAGACTCTATTATAAGTATAGTTTAAAACTAACAGGGTTATATCCAAGGGGGTTTGATCTAATGTAGTTTGATCAAACCATCTTCAATTGAAATCCTTTAAATAAAACTTTTAAAGGATTAAATCATTATATTTTTTAAAAGTATGTGATTTCAGTAAAAATCAGAATTTCCCAGAAATTGTAAACCAGATTTGTGAGATCACCCCACTTCTTAAAAATCAGTTCAGTTTCCAGTTTGGCCAAAAATTATAAATCAGTATTGTGGGATCACCCTGTGTACCATTTGTAAGATATCAAGATTTTTTTAAAATTACATACCATTTTTTAAATAATGATTTAAACCTAAAGGGGTTATATCTAAGGGGGTTTGATTCAAAAGGATTAAATAAAATCCATTTAGATCAAACTCCCTAGGATAGAACTAGGCTTAAATCAAAGTCCTAATGAAATCTCTTTTGCACCTATCAAAATATTGACAAAAAAATTGTTTCACCTAATGAAGGATCAAATGATTTTTTTTTTTGGAAATACCATTTAATAACTATATAACCCTTTATACCTTTTGTGTCTTGGAATATTTGGAAAGAAAGGAACAACAGAGTGTTTAGGGATAAGGAGATGCTGGAAGGGGACTTGCATGCTAAAATCGTAAGAGCTATAAAGGAAAATTTATCTTTAATTCCAAGAAAAATGGTTGAGAAAGCTAATTGGTCTCCTTACGACTTTTCCATAGCTGAAAAGTGGAACTCAAAATTAGTTGGGGTAAATGTCACCAAACCTGTTGTTTGTGGGAGAGAGAATGCAAGTTGGTTGCTGCCGCCTTTGGGCTGGGTGAAAGCCAATTTTGATGGTGTTGCTAAAGGCAACCCCGGGAAAGTTGGTAGTGGATGTGTTTTAAGGGACAACTCCAGGGCTTTTATTGCGGCTTTTGCTGTGGACATCGGCACCCAAACTAATCATGTTGCGGAAGCTGTTGGGGCTTATCATGCGGTTAGTTTAGCTTTCAAGATGAACACGAAATTTTTTTGGTTGGAGGGTGATTCAATGAATATAATAAATTGCATTTTAGGGCTTACCCCTCCCTCATAGACCATCAAAAAGTGGATCGAAGATACTAAATTCTTATTAAGTAAATTTGATAAAGTGAAAGTGTCTCATGCCTATAGAGAATCCAATAAAGTGGCTAATTACTTCACCAATGAAGGGGTCAAGAAGGGTGGGGAAAACACGTGGAGGAAGAATGACTTCCTCCACCCTGATGTGAAAGCGCTAATTTATTATGATTCAGTGCATGGAAGAGAAGTTTGTCTTCATCATGATGAAGCGGATAAAGATTAGGTACGTCGATTTCATTAGATTTGATGGGACCGACGTCATTTTTCTTTTCAAGAATAGTCCTCGGCACGCTTTCTGGGTGTTTAACAAAATATGCCTAATCGGGACCTAGAGCAACAGTAGGGTTTTGTTTAACAGAGCTCTGAAAATGGGAGGAGAAAGAAAACGTGTGGAGCCGAGTAGCTTTAAGGAGCATAAAAAGAACGACAAAGCTTGGGAAAGAATTGAGAAGGGAGGCTTAGTCCCGTATTTGGAAAAGCTCCATGGTACTGATGAGGGGATGCTGGACTATTTCGTTAAAAACTGGAAAAATGGAGAGATTGTGTTGTTTGGCAGGAATGTTAAGCTGAATGAGGATTTAATCGGTGAGATAACTGGGCTTTCGATAGAGGGTGTGAAATTTTATCGGGACCATCGGTTCTCTGATGAAGCGGTCATTAAATTTCCCAAAAAAGACAAGGAGAAAGCTAAGTTGGTTAAGGTCGCCAATAGCTACTTTGATGTGGAGTCCATCAAATCCATATGGAGAAAAGTTTTAAGAGTTATTATGGAGTATATTACGGTTGACAGACGCTTCACCAGAGTGTATGGTTACCACTTTGCTATTCTGAACCACTTCCGTCACAAGGTTCGTATCTCCCTGCCTTTTTACTTATTTTCTTCTTTGAAGAATT
Source organism: Sequoia sempervirens (assembly GCA_007258455.2). NCBI lineage: Eukaryota > Viridiplantae > Streptophyta > Pinopsida > Cupressales > Cupressaceae > Sequoia > Sequoia sempervirens. The sequence continues at coordinate 6,307 of VDFB02377273.1, forward strand.
GCCTAGATGAAGTTGAAAGAAACCCTAGGAAGAATGCTATTATTCACCCTAGTCTTGTCAGGCTCATATTTGAGCATTATCAAAATTTACCTACTTTTCCTAAAACTGTTGATCTCGGAGATTTGGATGATGAGGAAACTGAAAGTAGTAGGGAGACCGACCCCCAGGCCCCCCTGCTTGTACCCCTGATGGTCATAATACCTATACTCCACAGTCCCGGTCTTGTTGGAAAGCCCTTAAGGATTCTACTCCTCCGTCTTGTCCTAAGTTGCAGCTTCTGCTTGAGTGCCCTAGCCCAGGTTTTGCTTCACCACCCTGTCTTAATCCCCAGCTGCATCCCGGCTGTCCTACTCCAGGTTTGGTCTCTGGTCTTAAAGGTACCTCTGTTACTAAACTTGTCTCGTATTTTGGGAATTCCATGGAAATTCTTTCTGATAAACCTATGGTCAGTAAGGAGTCAGTTCCTAGTGCTCCTGCGTCTAGCAGATTTTGGAATGCCCCTTATGATTCCCCTAATCAGGATGAAATTAATTCGGCCTTGAATAAGCTCAATCCTAAGGACATTGTGGGTGTGGCAGAGAAAAGTACAGATGGTTTTTTCACTATTCTCAAGTGGACCCAGAAGGAAATCTATGATTTGAAAGGCCGTAATATGGACCTAAGCAATAGGGTCATGGATTTGGAGCAGAAGATGAGCTGGAGTTGTAAAGAGACTGAAGGACAGGAAACCCCCTTACCAAGGAAAAGATAGCTTTCGCAGGAGGAAAGATTGACCAGTATCAAGTGCAATATATCCAAGATTGGCCAAAATATTAGGGCCACGGTGGCGAACAATCACAAAATTGCCAGGCATAACACCATCACCATCAATGCTATGGTGGAAAAGCTCGAAAGAAATCAAAAGGGTTCGTTGGTTGTGGATTTGGATGCGGACAGAGGTGGCTGTAGATCTGCTGATGAAGGGATTTCAACTCATACCCAGGCTAACACTAAGAGGAAGACCTCAGCTTCGTCACATACAGCTCAAATCCTCAAGAAGGGGTTACAGGATATGAAGGATGTTGAAATGAAGGCTAAGGAGTTGCTGAACACCTTGGAGTAGGGCGGTCGCTGTTGTTTCTGGTTTTTTTGGGTGGTCCTTTTTTGGACCCTGCTGTCTTTTTTGCTATCATTTCCTTTGTGGGACAGCTGTCTGTTCGTTTGGACTTATTTTGTTATCTTTTGTTGTTTAAACTCTGCAGTTTCAGGTCCCTGTAAAACCTGTTTTTTTCTTTTCAAAAACTATATAACCCTTTATATTTTCTCTACAAAATTATAATATAAATTATTTTATATTTTTAATTTTATAATGAAGATAGGTCCATTACAAGAAAACCTCTATTTAAGACACTATGAAAAATCACACATTGTTAAAAAAATTATCAAAAAATGTACTACATTACACATATATTTCCCTTTTCAATCAAAAAAGAAAATTTAAAACTTGATAAATGCTAACAAATATTTGTTATGGAATAATATAAGTCTAAACTTTTCATTAATACTAATTTTTTTTAGAACATATTTAATAAAAATTACCAAAAATTCCATGCTCTAAAAATTAGAGATAACAATATAATTCTAATAAATAATGGTTTTAAAAAATAGTGAATGTTTTCCATCATAGAATAATTTCACTTAATAAATAAGAATTGAAAAATAATTATAAATGTTTGAAATAATTCTTTAACCTTTTAAAAAATCTTAACTCTATGTGGAAAATACCACAACTTATTATTTTAGATCATCTGTAAAATTTTGACTACTTGTTCCCTATAATTGATACAAATTAAAAAAGCTATTTCTTTTAATTATTTTATTTAAACCAAAAAATGGAACAAACTATTGTGGGATCAGCTTGGTATACCATAAGAGTTCCATTTCCCATAAATTTTAAACAATAGAACTATATCATATAATACTCACTTGTATATCTAGTATTTGTTGTTGTGTGTTTTGACACAACAATATGGGGAATAGTTTGCTCCTTACTTGAAAGAGAAATCTTCCCAAAAAAATTTTTATTAAAAAAAGAAACTAGCTCACTTAGATAGCCAAGACTCAAGAGATGTATGTTAATTATTTTGTTCAATGGGATCTAGTTCAATTAAAGATATAAAACACAAATTGTTTGATTACATTATATAACTTTGTTGGAGAGATCAATAGAGATAGAAAATTTCACTTTAAGATCTCATTCATCATTTCATGCATCGATAATTACTTACAACCAAATGAACTTAATAATGCTAGAACAAGGCACAATTTTTAAATCTTAATCTAAAATATTCTATAAAAAATATAAAAGATAGGTGAGAAGAAAAGGGTTTAAAATGATCCAATTTTATTATATCTTTAAATTTGATTCTAGAAGTAGATAATTTTAATTTTGAAACAACTCTCAAGTTTGATTAGTCTTCACAAAGTGATAGAATATGGTGCAATATTTTATAGGCCAATAAAATATGATAGAAAGAATAGACAAACACAATATTTATATTTCATCCAATACCAAATCAAAATAATTAGGTTGATTGGAATAAAATCCTTACAATCAACAAGTCATTGATGCTATGAAGAAATCCTTTGGATTGATCAAATAATTCATTGTGTCAAAAATAATACTTTAAAACATAGTTCATGACTATGAAGCTTTAAAGGAGAGAAGAGGAGCAAAAACTAATTGAATTTCAATAATAATAATTACAAAAATGATTTCTAGTATAAAATAAAGTCAATTTCTTAGGAACTTCTATATTTTCAAAGGTAGAAAAGTAGAACCTTTTCCTTCTAGTCAACCATATAATTAAAATTCAATTTTAATTTATAGGATAAAGTGACCAAAATTCAAAAGGTGCAAATCTTAATTAAAATCAGCATGTTTCTCTTCTTTTAGAGTTAGAATTATCATCTTCCTCTTCAAGTAATAATCGGTTCATAAAATAATCAGTGGAACCAACCTCTTAATTTAGGTCTCATATTTCAATAATATCTCTAGTAAATGTCTTATTCTTCAATAAGCCCTTGGTAAGCATTCAACAACTTCTCCATTTAAGTATCAACTAGACAGGTCATTAATCTATTATAATGTTCCTCAACATGGATAACCTCATAATTTGGTCTTCATGTGTATAAGTTTAATAGAAAGATTATTATTTTTTCCTTTTTTCCTTTCCAACGAGAAAAAGATCGTTTAACTATGGTGCTAGTAGCCACTTGAGATACAATCTTAAGGAGAGTATTCATTAGTCTTCCTTAAACCTTGATGTCCATATCTACTAAGATTTCTTTAACAAATCCTTTAAATTGTGTTTTATTCCTCTTCATCTAATGTGTACTAAATTATCCATGGGTAGTGCTCATTTTAAATTTGTACTTTAATACGCCTTTATATCAAAATAGGAAATCTCACAAATGTGGGACACAACTTGTGAGATGAATTCTAAGATTTTAGAAGCCAACTCTTCATAGGATATTCAATGTATTCTTGGTATTATATAAATAGGAGAAAGGGAAGGATTTTCTTGAAATAAAATACTACACTATGAGACAAATAATTGAATGCAATATTTTACTTTCTACCATTCAAGCATTTGCACAAAGCTCATAACATTTGAAGCTAACAAATCTTAATGATAGAAAAGAGCACACTTATGCATGATTTCAATATCACTCACAAATTACAAAATTTTCCATAAACAAGCTAGGACACTCAATGAAAAAATATTTTCACAACTAGACATAATAAGAAAAGATGGTTTATATATTCATTAGTTTTATTTACATGGAGTGTGAAAGGAAAAATTGCATAGTCACACGAAGCTCAGTGAACTGAATATGAAGAATAATATTTTCCCTTAAAGACCTGAATATTATACATATATGTGTTTTCTTTCCTCTCATATAACTCCTTTATGTCTAATTGATGGTTCTACTTATAAACTTTCTTTATAACTTCACCATTGTGGGAGCTTCCTAAGCCAATGTGTCAACTTGCAATAAAGAATGTATTTCAAAATTGTTAACTTCTTCCTATTGTGTTGGCTATTGATCTATGAAGTGATCAATAGTGGAAACTTGCAACAATATTGTTTTTTAATTTTGAACTAATAGACTTTATTACTTACTAAAAATAGTAGTATAACATGAAATAAATACATTATTATATTTGAGAAGAACAAAAACAAAATAACAAAAATAATGAAGGTTTATTTAAGAACAATTTACAGGTTCATTATCAAACATTTAAACAAAAAGTCATAAAACAGCTCATCAAAAGTATTTATTATCAATCTATATATAAATTGCAATTATATTATTCCTTCAAAAATATTTTAGTTAAACAATATAAATTTTCCAATATTATTAACTACAAGTAACAGGTGATAACTAATACATGACACTCAATAAAATTTATAAATAAATTTATATTTTACAAACTAAACAAATCGAATAATAAAAATGTGCTAGCCACTAAGTAACATTTGATTAACATGAAATACAACCGTCCATTAATTTGGTGAGTACAGTTACACATTCTCAACCGAAAAACAAACTATCCTTTCCCACTGTATAAACTCTGTGTGTGTCTTTTCTCTTATTCTGAAGAGTAGAAAGTAACAACTCATTGCCATTACAGATTCAGGCTTTCTTCTTGAACGCTTCAAAGTTAGTTTGGAAAAACTCCCAATGATCATTCCAGTGCGGTGCTTCACCTGTGGGAAGGTAGCTTATGCTCTTATTATTTTCTTAATCATAAATTACTCAAGTGCTTATTGAGTATGCTATTCAGGTAGTTGGAGACAAATGGGATACTTATCTGCAGTTACTAAGTATGGATTATAATGAAGGGTAAGCTTTCTTACTACTTTAAGAATGATTTTCGACTTTTCTTTATAACTTACATATGACCTAAATAATCAGTATTGTGGGCATATACAAGATGGTAAAACTGGGTAATGCTAGCCTTAAATGTATGGTTAGTATGAATATTATGTAGAAAGAAAGTAGGAAGAAAGTAACAAAGGTCAATCCAGGAAATGTAAGTTTGTGACACTTAAAATCAGTGAAGATTTAGATTCTTTGGAAGTCAAATTTGATTTGATTTCTGGAGATCCGTATATGGTTTAGTGTCATTCTGTTTTTCTAATTTTGTGTCAGTATTTTTTCCATCTGACATCAGGAAATGTGATCCCAAACGGCCATATAGAAAATACTGACACAATTTAATTCAGAAACATTTAACAATAATCTTCATAAATTGTAAATATCTGTTCTCATTAATTCAATTTAATTGTTATTTTACTTCTTATCTTATTGTTTGTGAAGATTCCTTAATAGAGTCCTATATTGTCTATGACTCTTTGTCTTGTGTAAAGACAAGATTCCTTTTATTAACCCTTTTAATATAATTAAAAAGATATTATGCTGATATGAAGATTGTACGATTTAAACTTGTTACACAGGGATGCCCTGGACAATTTAGGACTGGTACGATATTGTTGCAGACGTATGCTCATGACTCATGTGGACGTCATTGAGAAGCTTCTCCTTTATCCCAGTGAGTTTAATTTATAATTTTAGATAGAACTTGACATTTTGCCGAATTCTTTGTCATTGTCATTTCACCCACTATTTGTAATTGTAATTTATTCTTTAAGCCTTTACCTTGTGGTTGGGTGCTGGGTATTTATATGGGGACTATCTAAACTCATCAAGTTCAATTATAATATTTTTTAGGTACCAGTTTGAATCGCTTTATTGCTAATAAACATTTATTTATGTTCAACAGACACAGCTGGTTGAAAATTCAGGAAAACTGGATAAATTTAGGACTGCAGAAGGCTGGTATTGTGAACTTTTAAGTTTACATGGATAGAAAACAATTAGGAGCAATGGAAAATTGAATGTAGAAATCCTTATTTCCCATTATCAAATAATGCCTATATCTGTTTGAACTACATAATGGTTTTATTTCAAGATAAATTTTAATTGATAATTATTGAGATTGATATTTTTTATGTAAAACAATGCAACTATCATGAAACAGTAAAAATCACATCTTAACAGTCAAAGCTACACTAAATTAATTCTTATTAATGTATGAGTTTAAATAATTTAACGCGGTTGATATCTTATTTTGATAAATTATTTTGAATATTAAAAGTGGCAAATGTTCTCTAAGATGGTGTTGCAGCCTTACTATATCAGGTGGTCAGCATTCTTGTAACCTTATTTTGACCATTATAGAATTGTTTAGTGGAGGTTTTTGTGGCCACTCCAACCTACCAATCCTCCTATCACCTTATGCACATGCAAATAAAGTCTTCGCTCTCTATTTTTATTTATCATTGTGTAAATTTTTAACTATTTCTTATTAAATATATTATTTGTTTGGTCAAAAATATCTGTCATATTGAGATATTATTGAGAAATAGATATAAAAACAATAAAATATGATACCATAAATCATAATATGAAAATATGAATTTAATCTTATAATTTATAATGGGTAGGAAGATCTTTTCTTTTCTTTGGGAGAGATAGATTCTTTCACCCTAATTAGATTATCCAAAGGATTTAACTAAAACTTATAAATAAAATTAAGCATGCCACATGTATTTAATCTTATTCCACTTCACTATGAACTCAATGTGATTTAGTCTTACAACCATTTCACTAATCTCTTTGCCTTAGGTTCCAAAATAAACTTCCCTTCTTCATTTGACTCCAATAATTTTGATTGGATTGTAAGGTTTTACCCGTTATATTCTTCAAATAAGAGACATGAAATATAAAATGAATTTTTGAGGAGGGTGGAAATTCCAACTTATCTACATTGTCAATCTAATTGAGAACCTTATAGAGATCATAAAACTTGGATGCAAGCATGATTTTCTTATGTTACTTAAGTGACAATTATTTATATGGTTACAATTGAAGAATTGCCCCACCTTTATCCTCAAAATCCCTCACTACAATTTTGATTAATTCATAATATTTGTAAGTGGGTAATTTAGAAATCAAAATAGAACCAAATGCAATACAAAACACTCATATTCTAAACTATCACAAACCTAGAGAGAGCTCAACAATGAGAGAAAAACAAGATAACAAATTAAGCAATAAAATCAAAAGTTACCATAAACCTCCATTGATGAATGATTTTCTCCTTGATGTATTGTAATGTGGATGCTCTCTTTGCTTGAATATTACCAAATTGATAGCATGTACTTGTACCATAGAAAAATGGATCATTGACATTTTCATGGTTATTTAGGTCTTTCTCTCATGATTCTTGGTCTATTTTGATTTGATTTAATGTTGTAATGTGACTTATGCATTCACATTAGGTCCTAAATATTCAAATTATGGTGTCTTGTGAAGGTGTTGTGAAGTGTTGTAACAAATTTCTACACATTTCTAGACTATTTTCATTACAATTCATCTAAAAATAACCTTTTCATCACTTATCAAGTCCTATTTTGAAGTGTTGTAAAGTCTTGTAACAAGATTTCACGCTTTTCTAGGCTTAATTTCACTATTTACACCTTTTTATGCTTTATTTGACCCCTTTATGCACTCATAAGGCTTAATTAAGTGTATTTTTTAATGTAAAACTGACAAACAACATTAAATGCAACTTAATTCCCGACACCCACTTGCAAGCCCAAGGTGGGACCCATTCACCATGGGTGGCGAATGAGTCCCTCTTGGCTCAAAATTCAAAATAATTCAAATTTTCTTTCAGGTTTTTATTCAAAATTACCTTATGTCGGCCTATGATGAGGTATCATTAGGTAATTAGGGAAGAAGTGTGTATAAATAAGTGTTTTTCTCCTTGTTTTACATCTCCTCATTCACTTGCATTCACAAAACATCAATTAGCATTTGAGCACTTTGCATCATTCAATCAAGCATCAATCAAGAATTCTTGGAGTATCCATTGATATATCTTCAGATTTCTTCAACAAGGTTGGTGAGTTTAGGACACTTGCATGTTGTTTATTCATCTTTCCTTGTTCATTTCATTCAATTTCTTCATTAAGGGTTTGATTACCAAAGTGGGATTTGACCAAGGAAAATCCCTATAACCTAACCTTTAACCAATTTTCCCCCCTTGCATGTGTGTTTGTAGACTTTTGTATGCAGATTTATCAAGCAATTAGGTGTTGAAAGGTGGTCAACAAGTCAACAAAACCCTATTTCAAGCTTGGAGATAACCTACAATCCATTTTCTGTAGATTTGACTCTGTCAACCTGACAAGAAGAAAAGTACAAATCTAGAGCTACAAAATTGACCTTTGATTTCACATAATTTTGGGAGAAGATTGTTTCGCCATCAGTGGCGAATGAGTCCCACCTGAAGGCTTAAAAGTTTGATTTTGTCATATTCCAGTTCCCGAAAGTTGAAAACCCATTTCAAGAGATTTTACCAGTAGGAGCACTGATTCGCCATCAGTGGCGAATGAGTCCCATTGGTCATCAACAGTGATTTTTCCAACATTCCAGAATCTTCTCAAGTCTGTAATCTACCTCTAGGTGCACTCTGTTTAGTCCCTTTCATTTTTGTTCTACATTTCTTCATGTTTTAATTCATTCTTGCATATCACACTATCTTTTCAAACATTTCATATTTCATAGGTTTTGCACAAATAGTTAATCGATTTCATCATCTAGTTGCATTTACAACATTGTATTTAGTCTTAGTCACATCATACAATCCTCTATTTGAGTGAACCACTTCAATTTTGTTGGTTATTCTATGTCTCTCCTTTTAGGTGGAAGATCCTAAGAGTGCAAGAGTAGTCTATAGTTCTAACCCCAACCACAAAATTGTTGGTTCAGTACTTAGCTTGAATGATAATGGATTGGAATGAGGGATGGAATGCTTGAATTTATAGATTTTTGGAATGAGGAATGGATGGCCAAAATCTGACTGTGAGATCAAGAGTTGAGAAAGGTTGAGAGAATTTCCTTAGGATCTAGGAGAGGACGAAGAGTGGAAATAAAGGTAGTTAGAATGTGTATGGCTAGGATTAACTTGCCAAATTTAGTAAGTAGTTTTGATGATGAGGGAAATTGGGGACATGTGCATCTAAAAGGGCTATTATAAGTTTGGGATGTGTTGAGAGAATAAGGGGACTATAAGGACAAGTGTTCTTAGGTGCCCAATATTCTTGGAATGTGTTGAGAGGATAATTGCTTAATTAAATAATAATATTATTTAATTTATTTAGCCATATTGGTGAGGTGGATAATAGGTGAAATATGTAACTAATTATTTATTTATTGTGTTGAGATGGAAAAGAGTGGTTTAAATAAACAATATGATTATTTAATTAAGTTATGGTAAGGGATATGTCATGGGTCAATTAGGACTAAGTGATGTAGCATAGGCTTAGGGAATATTTTAGGTGTCTACATTTTGACCCTCTTTGATACAATGCAACTAGGTGGTGTTGTGTCAAAGAAGAATAAAAAGTAGGATAGAATGAAATGAAGCTTCCATGGAAAGTTACCCCAGTTGTTTAAGGATGATGATGGATGCAATGCCCCCTCAAGAGAACAGTTGAGTGAAATAGAACCCAATAGGTATCTTGAAAAGACATGATGTGCCATAAAGAATAAAAGGTGGCATGAGAGAGATATCAAGTTGGGATGATGTACATGTCATGAATATAGGAATAAATGATTGATTAAGGATTGGGAATTTGGAATAATTCCATTAGGATGATTAGATTGGATTGGCATGGATGTACATATTAGATTATGAAACCTCACACTTGGATGTAATGCAATAAAATGACACATGATTAGGATTATGGATAAATGATGAGATAAATGATGCAATAATATAATGGATGAGAAACATGTGCTTTCATAGTAACTTCACGTGCAAGGAGAAACCTTTATTTTGTTATAGCACTTAGCTTTATGCACCATGATATAAGATACCATGATGGTGATGCATCATGTATATACATGGACTAACACACAAACAAAAATTTTGTAAATAGAATAGTGATACAATAGACACGTTTTCATGAGTATGTCATCATATGAATGATGAAGGTGACCATGATTGTGTGATTGGTGGAGCACTAAGACTAGAAGAAACATAAAACATAAACCAAAAATAAAAGACAAAGAAAAAGAAAAGAAAAATGAAAATAGTGTAGTGAGCCAAGGAACACAGTGTCATAAGAACACCGTCATACCAATGATGAAGGTGAAAATGATAGTGTGAGATATGGCACACTATGACTAGATGTAATAAACAAGAAAAAAGTCAAAAAGAAATAGGAAAACCAAAAAAGAAAAAAACACAAATAGGCATAGAGAAAGATAACGAAAAATATAAGGACAAACAATCAATTAGTCAAAAGAATGCAAAAAACATGAGTTGGTATCCAATGAAATGTTGAAGCCATGGGTGGATGGGATGGGTGGTTTTGGTCATTGGGTAGATTCCCAACAAGGATTAAATCATGAATTAGTGGGATGACAGATGGTCATGAAAATTTCATGCCCAAGTGGGTATATACATGTGGACCATTCCCTAAGAAATGTCAACAAGGGAATGCCCCAAAGTAAGCACAGAATCAAGAAAAGGGTATGGATGGAATGGAAGGAAATGATGGGGAAGGAAAATGGATGGATGGATGGGGTGGGGGAGGGATGAAAATGAGGGGAAATGTAGGTAAATTGAGCAATTTGATGAAGAAGGAAAACATGAGTGGGAAATGTATGGGGAGGTGGTAGTGAAAACGTATGAAATGTGATGGATGGGTAAAGGAATTGAGCGAACAATCCGAGGGAAAGGATATAATGGGATGAATAATATGTGATGGTAGGAATAATATATGGAAGAACACATGCTCATATAGTAAATTGGTTTCCTGCTACACATGTCACTTGTTTACTAATTTTTCATCATTGTACTTTCCCAAGGCACCACAAGGAGTGGTTTTCACCAATGGAGGAATTTATTTCTCTTTACTATTTTCATGATTTTTTGTTTTTTTTTGTATTTTTTGTTTTTCTTTTTTTGTGTTTTTTGAAGATTTTGTAATTTTTGTAATTTTTATTTTTCTTTAGGTATCACGTTTATGGAAATTTGATGTAGCTAATTTTGATGCATCGGTCATGACATGCCAATAATATCCTACCTTAGGGAGTTGCTTCAATCAGATTTTGCACTAGTATGCAATGCATAATTGTGATGATTCTCTTTGATAGTTGGATTGGCCTTGTCCAAATGTAAACATATTGATAGAGTGTCATCATAACTCTTGTGGTAAAGTGTGGCTACAAGGAAGCAATGGATTCTAAGTCTTGGATTGGATTTAGGGTGAAGTTGTATGGATTTAGAAGGTGTAGTGAAGGAGTGGGATTTGGATTGCGAATGTGATAATAGGTGTTTTTGGGGTGGATGTGTAGATTTATGGATTGTAGATTTCGAATTGGTATTTGGTGTAAGATTAGGAACAACATTATTTTTAGATAGTGAAGCTTTGCATGATAATTATGAAGGTGGTGGAAACCTATTGTATGTTATATATGATTTTTGATCTATGGATTTCCTTTGATGACCCACTTTATTTGGATTCATTAATTTAGTTTTCCTTGGCATCCATATTTTTTATTTTTTTTCTTTTGATTTTTGGATGCATATTTCCTTTTAAATTCATTTTGATTTAGATATGGAATTTGTACTTGTTTTTTATTTGGTAGTTGATTGCAATATTTTTCTTCGTGGAATTCTTCACTTTGTATAATGGATGATGTTGTTGGTCCCAATCAAGGGGTTTAGGATGTTGTGGATGTAGGTTGTGATTATAGATAGAGAAGGATGATAGAATATGGGTCGATGAAGGATTCTTGGAAGAGTTATGGATGGCCTCTATTTTGAAGATTTCATTGGATAAGGTTTCCTCAACTATCATTGAGTTGTCACCATTAGAATTTTTTCTTGGAGGATCATGTTGGACCCATTCAATGAGTTTAGGGTATGTGAGTTCAAGATGGATGGTAAGGATGGAGTTATCATCAAATAGGTTTTTCGTAGCAAGCTCCTCGAAGGACTAGGAATGGAACTTACTTCTTTATTGTTAAGATCAGAAAAGGTGTGCCTAACATTATCAAGAAAATCTATAAGGGCATCAAGATGCTCAACGTAAGCACCATATCCTAAACTAGTGATTCCATCATTGGTAGGTGTATCAATATGATCAAGAGGGACTTGTTCATGTAAACCAATACCTTTTCCTTGATAGTCAAGGGAATAGGATATGTATATTCTTTGAAGCATGTATCATACTATTCATCTTTGTAAATCCATGTGGTATAAAAACCTTGTATGTACTCATTAGCAAGATAACCACTAAAAAGGAAAGTAGTAGAGCCCCATTACAATGTAGAAAGGGGATTTTTAACTCTTGGGTGAGGAGGACCATAAGCTCATGGTGAAAGGGGTTTGGTGTTATGAAGGTATTCATGGATTTGGTATTCTCCACATTCTTTATCAAGGATTTTGAATGTGGAATTTAAGGATTGTTTTTTATTGGATAAAGTGGAAGAGGTGGAAGTTAAATTTCTATGGTCAATATACAATGTGGATTTGGTGGAAGATGATTGGGGGACAATGTCAGAAGAAAGACAATTTGGTTACCATATTTCCCTTCCAATTTTTGGAAAAATTGATAGGATTGCAGAGTACCAAGGATAGTAATTTCTACACCATTGTATGGGAACTTAATACATTGATGGTAGGTGGAGGGTATGGCTTGCATGGCATGGATCCATGGTTGACCAAGAAAAATGTTGTATGGAAAGTCTAGGTAGAAGACATGGCATAGGGTATGTTGCAATGAGGGTCCTACTTCAATGGGAAGGTAAATAGTACCAATTCTCTATCTCTCTCTCTACACACTTTATATTATACTTAGAATTAAAAGCTTCTAAGTGGAGAGGAAATTATGGGATGGATCAATTGGAGGAAAATCTCTTGGAGTAAAAGTGAGGCAATGATCAATGGAAAGGTGGCCAACAAGGGCTTAGAAATGTGAAGGGTGCATATCATTAGGGACTTATGATTCTTGTAGGATATGGTTCAAGATGTCCCTATGAATAGGAAATGTGTAGAGAAGCTCAAAAATGGAAATTTGGGCCCATGTTCACTCATGATGATCAAGGTCATATTGTTTGTCATTATTTGAAGAAGGTGGATCAAGATTAGGGATGGTTAGCATAAAATTTAATAGTTTGTGTACCATGTTAATTAGATCATTATAGTATTTAAGTGTTTAATTATATCATACTTGTATTTAATTCAACATGCACACACTCTAGAAAAGAATGTGGCATCTATTTAAATAGTTTTATTAGGTTGTTTAATTTTATCACATAGTCACATATCTATTACATGTATCAATCAAATCATTGTTGCATTTAAATAATAATCATGGTTAAATTGTTTAATAGACCACAAGTGTATCTAGTTGGTCATACATGTTAATTAATCCACATTAGAATTTTTTTTTTCATTTAATTAAAGAAATATAGTACATGTCTTTAGTTAAATTATCGCAAGTAGTACAAAAACATTGCATAAACACATACATTTCATGTATATATATAATAGTTTCCACATACATTTGTATGTCACTATGTTAAAAAAATGTGGTGTATCATTCATAATCATATCATCAGCCTATAGGTCTATGGCTATCAGATCCCTCAGGGCATGGTGGTGGTGCTCAGTGTGAAATAGTAGATCATGAGTAACTCCTAGAGCTACTTCATGCTTATAGAGCACTGAGCTCACCTATAAGCTCTTAATATATCTCTTGCATTTCTATACATTGTTGATATATTTGATCCCTCTCAACTCATGCTTTGTCTAGCTCTACCTATAGATTTACATCAAGAATAACCTTTATCATGACTTAATGCATAAATTTGAGTCTTGATCTTTGGTACCAACTAAAAAATAAAATATATTGAATCATTTTAGGTGCATTAACATGTAAATCTAAATCAAAAGTAAGTATAGCATCTAGTTTGATACACAATCATATAACAAATGCACAATGTCATATCACCTAGATCACCAAATTTCTAGTCAGTATCCATGCATCAAATGATTGTAACTATGTCTGGACTTCTTGTGAGGATGGGGCATGGTAGTAGCTCCTCCACTCATCTTGTGCTCATGGATGCTCAATCTCTTGGGTGTAGTGGGATGTTCTCATGATATGTGAGGACGATACCTAGGTCTCTCCTTGGGTCCACATCATCGACCTACTCCTCAAAATATCCTCCTAATTTTGAATTCAGTTGATCATCCTCATCATCATCTCTCCATACACCACTGCCATCATCTACTTCCTCCTTGTAATCACCACAATGCTGAGGCTATGGACCTAGATTACCTGTAGGATGGTCTATAGGAAATACAAGATTTGAACATGTAGTGCTCCACCATCAAGTCTATGAAATACTCACTCCAACATCATCGAAATCAAACATGGTACATACATCTCACTATTCATCATTGGATTCGCTCAAGGGGATATCCATGATGGTCATTCAAGTTGTGTCTCTAGGTCTGGCACCATTGTGAGTCAATTAAAGATAGGTTGATCAAAGAATAGGAACTCCCTGAAGGTGACCAAACTATCAAGTCACTCAATCATAGTAAAATGGCATAATTATGTACTTATATTGACCAAAAAAAATTGGTCCTACTTCATCCTTTCTAACTATAGTGGTGAATCTTTCGAAGCCTGTAGTGTCCTAAATGGCCTCCATATCACAACTGTAGTGGGTAATTGATTGAATACCACTCACCAATATGAAAAATCACCATACTACCCTAGTATTTTCAATGGGTAGGAATATGCTTGAGGATATATCCATGTTGTTTCTATTGGATATCCCTTGAGCTGTGTACACTTGATGTGCTTGAATGCACATTCTTAGAGAAGAGTGCATGTCATCAAGATCTATGTTTCATAATGTACATAGTAACCAAGATCATAATAAAGGTAGGATATCATTCTTTTCACCTAGGAAAACATGGTACACAAATCCTCGATCGCATGTATGATGTGCACAAGGCCCCCGTGAAGGTGTGTGCCTCATCCATCAATTGCTAATGCAAGTTCTATGGTTGCAATCAAAATCTGATGAATGATGAGGATATCTACATCACCATGTAGAAGCCATCACAAGTATATCTAGCTCTTTCCATCATCTGGCATAGCTCAATTGATGAAATACATCTAATCAAACAAGACATCATCTAGTGTCCTCCCCTCCTAAAGGCTTACAGTCCTACCCCACATGGGTAATTGTAGAATCATGTACACATCGTCAAGGGTCATGATCATCTCTCCTATCAAAAGATGGATGGTAGACATGTATCCCTCTCCTATTTCTCCATGAGTGCTATCAACATAGCATCATGTGGTACCCCATGGTTGGCATGTACTATATCCATAATATATCAACATATCTCTAAGGTTCCTTTGCTTTTCCTATGATAGTAATGTGGCATGTTCATGTAAGAGTATATATACATGACCTCCCAAGTGATCCTGCATGTGTGGTGGTACAAGTGTCAATCATCAAAACATCCATCCATCAATTGAGTCAACAATATCAAAATAGCCTTAAGTCAAATTAACACATTTTTGGAAAAAAAAATTAGATAGGAGCGTCATAGTGGATTAGGGCACCCATGTAGGTCAAGGGAACCTATGTTGGACTAGGGTGCCCACATAGGACCAAGGTGCCTATTTTGGTCAAGGGAACCCCATAACCAACAAAAACACTTCAAAATTTTCAAAATTGAGGTCCTAAATGTGTAGAAAGTGAAAACATGACTTCCCTCTCATTTTGGCACTTTTTTTGTGATGTGATCTCTCAGGGCCTCTAGCTTAGGTGCATGTTACAATCGTCGTTGTGGCAATTTTTCTCCCAAGGATGCTTAGAATCACTCAAGGTGATTTCAAACTACAAAGTCAAAACGAATGGTGAAAAAATTAAAATAATTATTAGTTATAGTAAAAACTAGCATTAATACATATATCCTTCATACCATTTTCAAACCTCTCTTTGCTAAAATCATCATAACTTGGGCTTGCAAACTCTGATATTCACACCATTTGTTACGTTGGAATCCTAGTTTTTCCCTTGTTTCTCTCCAATTCTTCTAGTCTTGGCATTGTTTTTATATATAATCCTACCAAATTCATTTTTCGTCAATACCTTAATCAATTTTACATGGGGAGATCACTAGGTCTTTTTTTCACATTCATAAAACAAGCGAACATAAGAGGGAATACATCTACCCTCAAATTTTATGCTCCTTAAAATTTTGGGAATAATACATTTTTTATGCACATGATGATTTTGAGTTTCTGACAAGTTTGTTTTGTAGGATGTGGTTCCTAATTGATAAAAATCAGGGGTCAACAATCTCAAAATACTCAGAAACAATCACTCATCCAAATCCTTAAACATCAAATGATGGGTTTTGTTTCACAAACCCTTGTTCTTCCTTGTAGACTTTCAAAAAAGAATTTTTGGACATGATTTCCCAAACATAACTGATCTCCAAGAAAGAAAACTTGATTTAGATACCCATTTGTCCATTATTTAACACATTTCAAAACTAAGGTAGGGTACTTTGTATGGAAAAGCTTCAAATTTTGACTGTCTTATTCCTTGACTAGGCCTAATTGACAACTAGGCATGTTCCAAATGGGTTTAGGGCTTCAAATTGTATCAAAACTTGTTCTAATATGTTAAACATGCCATACATGGCTTAAATAATCAATTCTTACATCAAGGATCATCCCTCCAATGGCTTGCAACAATTTTCCCCAAATCACTAGGGCTTCTTGGTCCTGTCTACACACAAATGCAAGCAAACTTTCATTAGTAACTCCACCAAAATAAAAAAATATGAAATATCCTCTAAATGGTTTTTAGATACCCTCAAAATAGAAACTTCCACCAATTTTTATAGATTTTTGATGGTGGAATAAAATTATATGCATTTTTCTTATCTGTTGAACACCCTAGTTCCTGAACAAGGCTATTAAGAAGATTGACATAGTTGACCAACTAAAAGAACTTTTCTTTTGGAATAGTAACAACAAAAAACATCTAAAATTAAATCCTCTTTCCATCCATGTAAGTTTCATGGTCGTACTCAACCATACAATTCCATACAACGTGAATAACAGGTTGTTTCACATAGAAAAATGCAAGTAAAACATGGAAAAATAAAGTTTTTTTGCATTCCAGTCTTCTCCAACCTCTGAATTCAAGTTGTAATTACATATTTATGTATTTTCAACTATATCAACTATCCCAACCACCCATTAACAACTTGGTTTACAAAGATGACAACTTTTTACAACCTTTGACAACATTGTTTTGTGTATTTTGACAAATATTTTTGCAACTTTTACATTTTTTGCCTAAATTGTACCAAAACACCAAAAGTGGTCCTATATGACATCTAATGGTCTCAAATGAGCTTATTTACCTTAACCACAACAAAATAAGATAAAAACCAAAATTTGAGCATTTTGAGCATGAGGGTGCTCCTGCACCATACTCCCAAGGGGAAGAAAAAATTAAGTCCACTTGAGTGTAGGATTTTTTTCTTCCTGGTCTTCCAATTCTTCTACAACTTGTCCTTAAATTGATGTTCTTCATTCCTGACTTTCCCTAGATCTTTCTTCTTCTTGCACCATCCCTTACTTAGCATCTTCTCAACTTCAAGGTTCCAAAACTCTAGTTCTCGTTCATATGTCTTATTACCACTGTCCATGTCTTCATCTTCATCATTGGAATACAATATGGTAGCATATTCATCATCGATAAAATCAGAAAATGCAACCATTACCTCAGTTGTTTTTGCAAAATCTTTGTCACCATGTTGTGCTACATTTGTATAACAATCTTCATACACTGTATGCACTTCTCCTCCTTCTTTAAACTCTTTTTCATCTGTTGCACTTGTAAACACATACTCAGAAATATTGTTAGAAATAAAATCTTGAGTCTCAAAGTACCCATTTTCTTCATATTTTTCCTCTTCCTTGGATTTTTCTCTTCCATCATCAACAAAGACTCTCCAATGCCTAGTGCTACTATCCTCTCTTTCCTTCTTCTCTTCTGAATGATCTTCTTGATATGCCACTTTACCTTCTTTCTTATTAGTAAATGCCAACCACTTTCTTATTCTGCCTTCTCAAGACACTGTTGCATCTCAAGATCCATTCTTTCTTGAATTTTCACTTGAATTTATTTCATTTGTTCCATGACGCATCTCAACTCTATTATCTCTTGTTGAACATTTATTTGTGTTTTCTTCTTCATCTGACTTTTCTCTCTTCTTTTCTCTTTTTGCTTCTTGCTTGGTAACTCCTTATTCTGCAAGTCTCCATAGACTAATCTTCTGAACATTTCCATTCTCATTTTCCAAGCAAGTCTCTTTCACCTTGCTTCTTCTCAATTATTCTTTTTGTCTTCGTGATGGGTATGTGCAGAATCACCATGGAAAAAACATGCCCTTAAGTGGCAAAAAATTCAGAAAAATTAGAGTTAGGGAACTTGACATAAAAATTTGAATAAGTTATCTATATTAATTCAAAAATATATAAAAATAGAATCTGTAGCAAATTGAATGTAGTTTCTAAACTACTAGGTTTTTTTTAAATCTATTTGGTGAAAATTTGAAATTTCAATGCAGTAGTACTTAAATTTCAGGCAAAAAATAAGAAGTAGATGTTTGTCTGACCACCCTAACCACAATAAAATGATAATATTTTTTTATAATATTTTAGACATAAGTAGAGGACTCATGTTTGGATGTGATGCATATTTTTTTGTAAATTTTTTTCAAGTAAATAATTAATTATGATTTTTTTATTAAAACTTTTAAAAAATATAAAAACCCGCACGTCTGACCACCTTAACTTGGTCAAAACTTCATGAAATTCAAGTTTTGTTTTCTTAATCCTATAGGTTGTGAAGCATAGAATGTGATGCATGTTTTGGATTCAAAAAATGTGATACCATTTGAAAGATATATTTTTTTTTCATTCAGCCTATCAATTAGCACTTTAGTCATAACTCAAATAGAAAATTAATAATAATTATTTATTAAATTCAAAGTAAAGCATAATTTATATTGGTGGAAAGCTAAGAATCTCCTTTGAAAACCCTTTTCATTTCATCAATTTTGGGTTAAAAAAAAGTCGTCAGCCATATACCCTTCAAATACCCATCATATTGCCACTTTTTGGCCCATCATGATCTTGTACATACCCTAATACCTCACCTTAGGCCTCTTTATTTTCCCTTGGCCTAGTCTTTTGGTACCCAGGCTCTTCCTTCAACTTGTAAAAGATAATACACAAACTCCCAAAAATTTCTTGCCCAGATCTTTGGACTCTGATACCAATTTGATGCAAATTATGGGTAAATAATCTCAAAATACTCACAAACAATCACTCATCCAAACCCTCAAACATCAAATGATGGGTTTTGTTTCACAAACCCTCGTTCTTCATTGTAGCCTTTCAAAAAGGCATTTTTGAACATAACTTTCCAACCAAATATGATCTCCAAGAAATAAATTTTGATTCAGATATCCATATGGCCATTATTTAACATATCTCAAGGGTAAAAGCACAAAGTTGTGTCACACTTTATAAAGGAAACGGCCAACGCTGATCCAATTTTTAAACTTGAATCACTAAAATGTGGCATATATGTTTTGAATTTTGAAATTATGTAAACTAGTAAAATATGTATTTTTTAGTATACTTTATGTTTGTATTTTTCTAAAAAATTAAAAAAAATATTTTAAACTAGTTTTTAATAAATTATAACTATAATTTAGTTGCTGATAAAATGCTGAAAAATGAAGTTGCATGGGACGTCAAACTTTTTATAGAAAATTTTAGTTTTTTTCTTTCAATTTTTTTGTGTGTATTTATAACTTGAAATTTTAGTGAATGGATATATTTTTTTCCAATTTTTATAAATATATATTTTTCAATAAATATTAAAATGTGCGTGAATTAAAAAAAAATTGTTTTCATCGGACGTCAACTTTCATATGAAATATTTATCTAAAATGGAAAAAAAAAATTACCATCTTAAAATAGATTCTTTTCTCTAGTGCATCATATTTTTTTCTATTTTTTTTAATAAGTTTTAGTATTTTTCCTTGGCATAGTAATCAACCTAATATTTTGTGCTGATAACCTACTTTTAGTAAAAATAAAAAATAAAATATAAAAAATAATTAAACTATTAAAATAAATATATTTTTGAAAACTACACTTATGGATCTACAAAAGGGTATTTTTATAATTTTAAAAAATGTTATTTACATTAGTAGGAGTTATTGAAACTTCAAGTTTTTCAAATAATTTTATTTTTTTGGTAAATTGGACTCAAAGTGGTGCTCCATATATTTTTAGCCAATAATTTTAGTTGAAAAAGTTGTGGAAGTATCTAACTTAGCAAGAATGAATCTTACTAGATCATATGTTTGACCAAAATTGATTTTTAGTTAGAAATACTTAAATTCAGTTGTGTTGATAAGTTGGCTGAAAGTGTGACACAACTTTGTGCTTTTACCCTCAAAACAAAGGTAGGGTACTTTGTATGGAAAACTTCAAATTTTAATTGTCTTATTCCTTGACTAGGCCTAATTGACAACTAGGCATGCTCCAAATGGGTTTAGGGCTTCAAATTGTCTCAACACTTGTTCCAATACATTCAAAATATCATACATGGCCTAAATCATCAATTCTTACATCAAGGATCATCCCTCCAATGGCTTACAACATTTTTTTCCAAATCACTAAGGCTTCTTGGTCTGTCTACACACAAATGCAAGCAAACTTTCATTAGTAACTGGAACCAAAATGGAAAACTATGAAATATCCTCTAAAGGGTTTTTAGATACCCTAAAAAAAAAACCTTTGGCCAATTTTTTTATAGATTTTTGACAATGGAATAAAAAGATATGAATTTTTCTTATTTGCTGGAAACCTTAGTTCTTGAACAAGGTTGTTAAGAAGATTGACTTGGTAGACCAACTAAACAAACTTTTCTTTTCGACTGGTAAGAACAAAAAACATCTAAAATTAAATCCTCTTTCCATCCATGTAATTTTCATGGCTGCACTCAACTGTACAAGGCGATACAACGTGAATAATAGGTTGTTTCACATAGAAAAATGCAAGTAAAACATGGCAAAATGAAGTTTTTTTGCATTCCAATCTTCTCCTTGGAACCTCTGAATTCGAGTTGGTACTACATATTTATGTATTTTAAAATATATCAACTATCCCAACCACCCATTAACAACTTCGTTTACAAAGATGACAACTTTTTACAACCTTTGACAACATTGTTTTATGCATTTTGACAATATTTTTGCAACTTTTACATCTTTTGCCTAAATTGTACCAAAACACCAAAAATGGTCCTATATGACATTTAATGGTCTCAAATTATTTTATTTACCTCAACCATAACAAAATAAGATAAAATCCCAAATTTGAGCATTTTGAGCATGAGGGTGCTCCTGCACCACTAATGTTATAGTTTTATAGGTTACTAAGTTGGGGGCTTCATCATCTTGCTTTGCAATGCTATGTATCCTCTAAAATATCATTTTAGGTGTCATTTCTTATATGTTATGATTTAATTTTTTATACTTTCACTTGCATATGCATGTAGTGTCATATGACCACTAAAGTGGGGGATAAATGTAGCATTGTAAATTGTGCTCCCTAAGGGTGAAAACACAATTTCATGCTTTATTTGGGGATTTATTTAGTGTTCACTCTCTTAGTGCATTATATAGAACCATTTCTTAGCCTTGAATTTTCCCTTCAACTCGAGAACTTGTCAATACTACCTTAAAAGTTCCTTCTCGATTATATTTCAGTATTTTAATCTTGAAAAACACTCATTTTCTAGATAAATCTTGATTGAGAAAAAATTGAATTCAAGGATAACACTTTAATGTGTGCAAAACAATTTGTCAAGGGAAAGGACACCCTACGCCAAGTATTTTTCTCAATAAATTTTATCTTTAATTTATGTCGATCGATCTTTAATTTGTATGACATGAATTCATTTCAAGGTTTGATTATAAATTAATCCTAAAAAGTGAAAGTTAAATGAGTCTACCTACACTTTATTTTATTCCTATGTTCCATGTTCAAACCATGGGTGAGACTATGGAGCACAGGCGGGAAAAGCAGGATTTCAAATCTATGAACATTAGAGCAGGTCGTGGAGCAGGATCTGAGGAATCCCAGGCAGAATCGACACATGTTCTGAGCGAGGAGAAAGGTAAGGATGAATCAGATGAGAAGGATACTAGAAACAACATTTAGGTGGACCCGAGAGGGAAAAAAAATTTGGGGGGCTCCCCTAAAGGACAAAAAGGGGAAAAAACCAATGAAGTGGTAGGGACCACTGATAGGGAAGGAGCAAAGCGCAAACCTTGGTCTTCGTTGTTTGGTGTTAAACCAAATGGAAAATTAGTCTTCCCTCCAGTGCGTAATTTTTTTGACCCAGTGAAAGGTAAGTTTTCCATCTCTGTGTCTGATCCGATTATTGATCATATTATTGCTTTGATGGACAAAGTTTTGGTCGGTAAGTTTATGGGCCCTAGACCAAATGTTGAGATGGTTAGGGAGTTTGTCAAAAATAAGTGGAGAATCAATGGTAAGGTCACGGTGGCCGCTCTTCCTAGAGGTTTCTTTGTCTTTGAGTTCACCTGTAAGGAGGACATATTGGCTGTGAGGAGTGGTGGACCTTGGGTCATAGGAAAATATTCCTTGGCCCTTAAGAAATGGACCTCTCATCTGGATCTCTTTTATTCCATTTTTTAGAATGTTCCAGTTTGGGCTAGACTCCCGAATTTCCCTCTAAAATATTGGAACAAGGACGTCTTCAATGGTATTGCTAATTATTTTGGAGAGCTTCTGTCTATTGACCCTATAACAACAGCTAGAAAGCGGTTGGTGTTTGCAAGAATCTGTGTTGGAGTTTCACAAAATGCTAACCTCCCTTCTTCAATAGATATCCAGTCTAAGTTGGGAACTTGGGTGCAAGCTATAGAGTTTGATTCCATTCCCTATGCTTGCTTTAAGTGCAAAAAAATGAGGCATTAGACTAAGAAATGTCAGCAAAGACAAAGAAAATCTCCAGTCTAATGCTAAGACTATTTGGAGAAAGAAGCCTGAAGGAGAAGGGTAAGCAAGTAGTACCAATACCCTTAATGAGGAATCTGGAAGGAAATCTAAAGCTCAGAGGAATACCACTGGAATCAATGGCGTAACAGAACCCAAGGAATCTGATGTTCAGAAGAATCAACAAATAGGGGTAGAAAGTATTTTTGGTTCAAAGGAAGAAGGAGAAGAAATATTGGAGAATGTTGGGGATGGTAAAAGGGATAAGGACTTTGTTTCTTCCACTCTTAAGATTTTATCAAAATGCAAAGATAATGGGGATCTTGGACTGGAGGATATTCCTATCCAGGGTTTGTCTCTGGATATTGGCATTCCTATCCTAACTACTACTTTCGTAGAATGTTTCCCTTTGAGTGGCCCTCTTAAACTCTGGGAAAAAACAACTCTAGATTTTTTCAAGGACACCTTTGAGAATCTGAGCTAGAATATCAAACCTTCAAATGACAATTTGAACTAGCTCAAGAATGGCCAAATGGATACTCTCCCCTGGGAGCAAAGAAGAATGTATGATAAGGAATGGGAATCTGGGAGAGAGTTGGAGAGTCAAGAAGATACTGATTGGGAAGAAGTCCTCTCTCAATCGAAGAAAAAGAAGGAGAGAAGTAAATAACAGAATACTCTGAGTGGAGTTGTTACCAGAACAAGAGCAAAGGCGGATTGTGGTGCTACTAAGTATAGCGAAGGAAGAATGTCGAGTAAATGGCAGAGAGAGAGCATGAAAGCTTTTAGGACATAGCGGATGGTGTCCAAAAGACCATTCTGAAGATTCTCCAATCCCCTGGTAAGATATGAAGATTATGTCTTGGAATATTAGAGGGCTTAATAGTCTTCATAAGAGAGATGTTTTGCACAATTTTGTTAGGGATCATAAACTCGATATTCTTCTCATCCAAGAAACTAAAATGTCTAAAGATAAGGTGGAGAAGATTAAAATGTTTTAGAAATGTGGAATCCAAGGAAATAGTTCAGATGGTGCATTAGGAGGAATTGCTAATTTTTAGAACTAGAACTTTATTAAAGGGGAACCTTTGCTAGAGAGCACTAATCATGTGGCTACTAAATTCACTCATATCAAAGACAATTTTAGCTGGATTCAGTCAAATATCTATGCTCCTAATGCGAAAGGAGCCAGAAAATATTTCTAGAATGAGCTCTCTGCATTCCGTAGGATCTTTGATAATCACCACTGGGTTGTAATGGGAAACTTTAACACACCCCTTCTGAATGAAAAGAAATTTAGAGGATCTCAGGTGAATTCAGAGAGTAAATTTGATCTTTTGGACTTCATCAACAACAAGGTGTTGATTGATCTTGATTTGCAAGGAGCCGTATATACCTAGTCGAATAGAAGAATCGGTAAGGAACTGATTCAAGTAAGGTTAGATAGAACTTTAATTTCTGATCAGTGGCTTATAAACTATTACTATTATCTTAAAGCTCTTTCTAGAGTGGGCTCTGATCACTTTCCTATAAGTTTTGCGGCAGACCCTATAAAGGTGAAGAGGAACTCTCCCTTTAGATTTGAAAGAATGTGGTTGTCCCACCCCCATATTTTTGACCAAATTAGGAAATGGTGGAATATTGATGTTCCAGGCATTGCAATGTTCAGAATTGCTAAGAAACTAAGGGAATTCAAACACAAATTAAGAAGCTACAAAAAAGATTCCTTTGGAAACATCTTTGGAATTAAATCCGAACTTCAAATGGAGCTTGCAGAGATCTAGGATAAAATTCAGAGGGAAGGATACATAGAAAATAATAGGGCAAAGGAAAATGAGTTGTTGGTGAAATTGCATGATATTATAGCTAAAGAGGAGGAGTTCTCAAGGCAGAGATCTAGAGTGTTGTGAATCTCAGCTGGAGATAGAAACACCAGGTACTTTCATCTATCTACCTCAAAACACATGGATTTCAATAGAATTTCTCACATAGAAGTTAATGGCATGAGATATGAGGAAGAGGAAGACATCAAAAAGCAAGTTGTCCTCTTCTTTAAAAACCTTCTCTCAGCGAATGGAGAAGTCAACCATAATGACCAAGATTTTCTGTTAGAGGCTATCCCTAAGGTTGTTGGGATGGAAGATAATGATAAGCTTGTTTCCATCCCCTCTAGGGAGGAAATTATGAAAGTTTTTTTTTCTTTTGAAGGAAACAAGGCCCCTGGCCCTACTGGGTTTCCTATGTTCTTTTTTCAATGGTTTTGGGAGATTGTTGAAAAGGATTTTGTGAATGTTGTTAAGGAATTCTTTGGATCCAAAAGTCTTCTTCAGGAATGAAATGCTACTTGTGTGTTCCTTGTTCCCAAAAAACCTGAGGCTATGGAGTTTGAGGCATTTAGGCCTATTATTCTCTGCAACTCTTTCTATAAGATCATATCTAAGGTTTTCACGTCAAGGATCCTTACTATCCTTCCTTCGCTGATATCCCCTCAACAAAATGGTTTTGTTCCAGGAAGGAAAATATCAGACTCTATAGTTACTATCCATGAGAATATCCATTCACTTGTGGAATCTAAAACTGAAGGGTTTCTTCCTAAGCTGGATATATCCAAAGCTTATGACCATGTTGATTGGGAGTTTTTATTCAAAATTCTTTAGGTGTTTGGTTTTAGCAGCAGAGTCATTCAGTTGGTGAATCAGTTAGTTACTATTTTTTCCACCTCTATCATTGTGAATGGGTCTCTTCAAGATTCTTTCAGAATTCAAGAGGCCTAAGACAAGATGATCCTATCTCTCCTATTTTGTTCACAATCATGGCTGAGAGCCTAGGAAGGAATCTTAAAAGTTTGATTAAACAAAGGTCTCTTTCTGGTCTTAGTCCTTCTTCTACTAATTTTATTTGTTCTCACCAACAGTTTGTTGTTGAGACTATGTTGATGGGAAGATCAATGATGACTGAGGCTAAGAATTTGAAAAAAACTTTGGACATGTATGAGAAGGTGACTGGGAAGATGGTCAATAGATAGAAGAGCTCCCTTTTTTTCTTTAATTCCCTTGAGCATAGACAGGTCAAGATTGCAAGAATCCTTGGTTGTAGAGTGGAATCCTTACCATCTACTTATCTTGGACTACCTCTATGCCTTAAACCTCTAGATTCCTTTTGGTGTTCGTTGGTTGATAGGTTCAATAAGAAGTTGGCAGGATGGAAAGGAGCTCTTCTAAGCCAAGCTGGAAAAATTTAGCTCATCAAAGCTTCTCTTCAAAATCTCCTGATTTATGCTTTAAGCCTTTTCAAAATTCTTGCTAAATATGCGGAGGCCATTGAAAAAATTCAAAAAATATTCCTTTGGTCTAGTGTGGAGGAGAGAAATAGGATGCCTCTTATAGGATGGGATTTGGTTTGCAGACCGAAAGCCTTGGGGGGATTAGGTCTTAGAAAAATCAGAATGATTAATAACTCTTCTTGTTAACAAAATATGGAGATTCTTCTCATTTGTTGGAGAACAGAAAGATATTTTAAGAAGTAAATATATGACCAATTGTGTGTCCCTCAAAGCTTTGTTCGATTCTCCTATTTTTCCCCATGGTTCAGCTTGTTGGAATGACATGATTGCTGGTAGAAAGATTTTGGAATCAGGGATTGGATGGCACATTAGAAGCGACAATCTAGCTAGGTTCTGGGAGGACATATGGATTTTTAAGGATCCCCTAATCAAAATTGAAAGATTCAACAGATGGGATGAGTTTTGCAAAGAAACTTTTGGAGAATATGTTAAAGATTATTGGAGTGAAGGAGATTGGGTGGATTTGTGTGTGGTTAGTCAAGAGTTGACTCTGCTTCAATCTTCCTTAAGGGTTGTCAGATTGGACAAAATCAAATAGATGATCATCTTGTCTAGATGGAAAACCCTTCAGGTAACTACTTTGTTTCTTTAGTTGTTTCTCTGTTGTCCCTTTCTCTAGCCCCCCATCCTTTCTAGTCTAAAGTGTGAATAAAACACTTGACTCCTAAAGACAACATTTTCTTCTGGATTCTGCTTCAAAATAAGGTGCTAACGGTGGATTATCTTTGCAAATGGGGATTAAAAATCCCCAATAGATGTTACCTTTGCAAGAGTGAGGCAGAGTCAGCAAACCATTTGTTTCTCCACTATCTATTTGTTGCTACAATTTGGGGAAAAAATTTAGCCCTCTGGAATATTTCTTGGGTGTTCCCCCTGTCCATTGAAGATTTCTTTTCACAATGGAAAGCTCCATCTCAAAATCCTTTCATTTGAAGGTTATGGGATTTTATTTTCCCTTTTTTTTTGGGGGAGTGTGGAAAGAATGTAATAAAAAAATTTTCAGGGATAAGGAGATGTCAGAGACTAATGTTTTTGAAAAAAAAAATAGGCTTATAAAGGAAAACTTCAATGTTATTCCCCAAAAAGCTCTTAATCTTGAAGCTATGGTGTGCACTCCCTATGATCTAATGATAGCCAAGGATTGGAATATCAAAATGGATGTTTCTAAGGCATCTAATCCAGCTAAGAAAAGCAGGGAGGGTGTGCATTGGACCTTTCCTCCCAATGGATGGACTAAAGCCAACTTTGATGGTGTTGCCAAGGGAAATCTAGGGATGGTCGGAAGTGGAGGTGTGTTAAGGGACTCAAAAGGTAATTTTATGGCGGTTGTGGCCATTTCCCTAGGTCATCAAACGAACCATGTGGCGGAGGCAATAGGTTCTTTTCAAGTTTTAAACTTAGCACATAATCTGAATATAAAATATTTATGGCTTGAAGGGGACTCCAAACATATCATTGACTATCTCCTTGGTAGGACCCCTCCCTCCTGGTCTATTAAGAATTGGATTGAAGAAGCAAAATCTCTCTTAGACGAGTTTGATAAAGTTAAAATCTCCCACATCTATAGGGAAGGTAACAACATGGCAGATTACTTTGTGAATGAGGGGGTCAAGAGAGAAGGTTTGAACACGTAGCAAAATTTTAGGGACTTGGGAGTTGAAGTTAGGGCCTTATTAGATTATGATGTTACGCATGGGAAAGAGGAAAATATCTTTAATGATGATAGGGAAAAGGGCTAAGTACATCAAAATCAAGAGATTTGATGGGGCCGTGTCAAATAACTTAGCTGGTAAGAAAAAGCGATACGCTTTGTGGGTTCATTGGAATGGCTACGTAAATTTGCAACAGGTTTTTGGTGCTAGTATATTTTTCAGTGAGGTGCATATGAATATGGGGGGGATAGGGAAAGAATTGATCCAAATAGCTACAAAATACACATGAGGAATGCTAAGGTCTAGAAACAGGTTGAGAGTGGTGGTTTGGTTCCATTTCTGGACAAACTTCATGGGCCTGATCCTATGGCTACTGACTACTTTGAGAAGAACTAGAATAATGGAGAAATAATCCTCTTTGGGAGAAAGGTGAAACTAGATGAGTAAATAATAGGAGAGGTAACTAGAATGTCCACTGAGGGCATGAAGTTTTATCGTGACAAAAGGTTTTTAGATGAGGCAGTAATCAAATTACCTAAGAAATAAAAGGGGAAAATGAAACTAGTCAAAGTTTCCAACAACTATTTTGAAATCGACACCATCAAGGCACTTTGGAGAAAGGTGCTTTGTGTCATAATGGAGTATATTACCTTGGATGGGAGATTCACCAGAGTTTATGGTCATCATTTTTCTCTCCTTAACCACTTTCGTCATAAGGTAAGGATTTCTTTGCCTCATTATTTGTTCTATTCATTGAGCAATATCCTTGAGGACCACAAGAAAAATCCCAAGAGATACCCTATTCTTCATCTTGGTCTTATTAGGTTAATCTATGAACATATTCAAAGCCTGTCAGCTTTATCCAAATCGGTTGCCTCCATGTTGTCTAAGGATTATGATATAGACAGTGGTGGTTCAAAGAATCATTCTAAGCCTAACTCGGAGAGAATTGTTGAAGCCCATCCATCCCCTATCCTGTCTGGTAAAAAACCCAGCTTTGTAAACCCCAGCTCGCAAAAGCTAACCTTGAGATTTACCCTGGCTACCCTGTTCCTTTAAAGAATCCCGCT
The DNA here is from genome assembly GCA_007258455.2 of Sequoia sempervirens. Classification (NCBI taxonomy): domain Eukaryota; kingdom Viridiplantae; phylum Streptophyta; class Pinopsida; order Cupressales; family Cupressaceae; genus Sequoia; species Sequoia sempervirens. Next base: position 35,663 of record VDFB02377273.1, read on the forward strand.
TTCAAGGGTTCCCCTGCCAATAAGTTGGTTTTCGACTCAGCAGAGACTCTAGAGGACAAAACTAAGAACCCTGAAGCTAGCAGAAACTATGTCTCTACCCCTCCTGCCTCTTTCAGAGATGATGGTACTAGATTTCCTAGCGCCCCTAACCCAGATGATTTTAACCTCATTTTAGACTAGGATCAGTCTGGAGATATCCTTGCCTTTGCTAGAAGTGGCATTGGTGATATTTTTTAGGGTTATGAAATGGGCCTATCTAGAAATGAACGATCTTAATCTCAGAAATAGGGTTATAAATAGCAAGTTGGAGGAACTGGAATTGAAGTTGTTTACTCTGAGCAATGGAGAAGGAAAATAGAAAAAGAACAATATTGGAACAGGAGATGATGACATTGAGGACAAGCATAAGACTCTGGAAGCTGATATTGTTAAAATAAAAAATAATATGAAAATTGTTGTGGAACAATACCATAGAATGGCAAGGCACAATGCCATTATCATCAATGCAATGTTGGAAAATTTGGAAAAGTTGCAACAGGGCTCGCTGGTTGTTGATCTGGCAGACAAGGATAAAATCAAGAATGAGGACCAAGGAATATCGAAGAGGACCCACGCCAACCTTAAGAGGAAAGCGCCTCCTACTACCCAGATGGTCCAGATCTTAAAGATGGGGGTTCAAGAAATGAACGACATCAAAGCTGAGACAGCGGAAATTTTAAAGTCCCAAGTTTAGTCGCTACTGGAGTTTTGTCTGGTCTTTTTGGGTCTTTTTTGTGGCCCTTTCTGGTCTTTTTTTGGTGGTTGTGGCTTTGTCATTTTGTTTTCCTCTCTATAGCCTCTCTGTTTATGGCATCTTTGATGATCTTTTCTTTTGTTTGTAAAATTTGTGGTTTCAAGTCCTTATAAAACCTATTTTTTCCTCTTTCAAAAACATGAATTATTATTTCAAAATAGAAGCAATCAAAATTATAGTCAAGCTCTATCAAAATTCACATTATATTTTACAAAATTACAAGCAATTTTCATATTTAATCAAGTTTTAGTACAGTGATTGGAGTTTGATGCCAATGGAAGGACAAGTTGGAATCTAGGATTTGTGGATAGATTTTTCTTCTTTCAAACACATAATGACTTGATTTTCAATGTGTCCTCATCTTCATATTTTTATCTTCTTATTTCCTTAAGTAACATGTAATTGTATATTTTGGTCTCCCCTTGAGTATTTGACTTTCTCTTGGTGATTGTGTTATTTAGGGATCCTTTTCTTTAACATAATTGAGTATGGTTTTATTATTTATCTTGCATTTTTAGCTCGTTACAACTTTAGAAACACTTAAGGTTCAAAGCACACACTTTATTAGTCAATACATCAACTATTCATGGAAGTAGAAATACCAAAATGGGGGTTTGACTAAGGAAAACTCTTATATATCCATCCCTTTTCTTCTCTTTGTCATGATTTTGAAGGTTCAAATCTTAAAATGATCAAGGATAGAAAAGGTAGTGCAAACCTGTGGGTTATAGGCTAGGGTTTCAAAGATCAGAAATATCATTTCCTAGTCAATGGTACTCTCACCCTTGACCTCTCAAATCTGACTCGAATTTGTATGATAGGTGTGGAAATATTTTCCCTTCTTTGAATTGTCATTATTCCATCAATTTTTAGTTCCACCTATATGAATAATGTATTTTCATATTAGATTTTCATAGTAAATTAGTTTACTGAATTTACATTAATTTAATCAATTTTCTTAGAAATTAAAGAACTAGGCCCATGGTAGATTGGTTCCCCTTCTAGTTTGTTAGCCAATCTTAACGCCTTTGTGGTTTGAGTTCTAATGTTAGGGTAAAGAAAGATCAATTTGAGTTAATCTGCTAGTTAGATCTAGGATCTCCTTTTTTACACTACAATAATATTACCAAAGAAAAATAAAAATATTAAACCATATGAATTCTTCATTATTTAGTATTCATATTAGAAACCATAATTTCAATAATTATATCAATAGTTCACCTATCCTTTAAACTAATGTTTTTTCATCTACTTCATTTTCAACATAATCCATCATTGAAATAGTCATTCACATGATGCTATTAAGAATTAAGATTAATAACGACATTAATCATACTATTTAGCTTTATGAGAGAAATTTGTGACAATTAAGAATTCTTCATTATTTAGTATTCATGTTAGAAACCATAATTTCAATAACTATATCAAGAGTTCACCTATCCTTTAAACCAATGTTTAATCACTTACTTTATTTTCAACATAATGTATCATTGAAATAGTCATTCACATGATGCTATTAATAATTAAGTTCAATAACGACATTAGTCATACTATTTAGCTTTATGAGAGAAATTTGTGATGCAATGCTAGAGGAAGAAAACTCACTTATCTCAACCTCATTTGTCAAAATTCAAACAAACCTTTCATGTCCCTTCAACTAGGACTCAATCCCTCTTCACAAAATCTTGTTTTCAAGGCACCAAACCACTTTTTGATCCCTCAAACACTTTTAACAACAAAACAACTGATTCAACCCAATTCCCAACCTTGACATTCCAAAATGAAAACTTCTCAAAACAAACCCTTCAAACAACAAACTAGGCCCTTTGAGGCCATATACACAAACCAATACTAAACTCCAGGCCCATTATCTTTTGTAGATTATTCAAACCTATTCCAAGACATTTGCACACACTAAATAATCCTTCTCACACACTTTCAAGACCTTTTAATATCAACTGATGGATTATTTTAACAAGTATGTCCTTAATGCATGCTAGTAGGCTACCACCTTAGAACTATCAAACACAACTTTGAATGTAGAAACCTTCTTAAAACCGTAACAAGATTTTTGAGTAACTTTTTTAGGGCTTTAAAACACAACAAAAAACCAATATAAGTTGCTTTGGGAAAACAGATTCAATACAAGACTTCCCACGTCCTATTTAGGCCTAATTAGGCTTTGATTAATCAAGGGCTTATTGGATTCATTAACTCCAAAAAAAAAATTACTGAACCAATGCTTCAAAAACTTGCTAACTAACTTGTACAAGCTTATTAATCCATCAAAAGTCCACTTCAAGAGTTATTTTTATGAACCCTAGACTCTAACCACCATCTTTCACTTCACAATGCACTGTATTAATAGGATAGTCAATAAAACAAAGCCCACAAAATTTAAATTCACCAATCCCTATTTGAAATGGGATCAACATACACTCAAGCACCCTTTCAAAGAAAAATTATGCAAATAGGATTCATATTCCACTATCAAACTTTTGAAAAACATCATTGTGCACTGTTTTACCAGATTTTTACACATTTACCAGTCTAAGGGCATCAAAGAATCTGCCTCAAACCTCATCCTTGCACTCTGAAATTTGAAGATCTTTTAAAATGCACATCAAACTTTCATACCACCTGCCGGTTAAAAAGGGAGTAACACAATTTTGTAATCTCATTCTTTACCCTAATAGAGGGTTTTGACAGTTTATTGAAAAATTGTAATAACTTATTCAATTCTACACCAATCTGCATGAAACAAAGTTAGGATGGAAGGTGATTGAAATATTTGGCACTTACCACCAATTAGAAACCATTTCTTTCCCGTACAGGGCCGTACAAGATTAGAAAACAATGAAATTTTGAAGAAAATGTATAAAAATAAAGTTTTCCAATGATCCAATTCATTTATTCAATCACCCACACACCTCCAAACATACAAAATGAATTTTAAAGGAATTACATCATGACTTGAGTTTCTAACTACCTTCAACGACCCAAATCAAAACATGACCTTTCACCTTCCAATGTTGCTTTTTAGCAATTTTACAAATTTTGTAATTTTGCAACTTTATGACAACTTTTACATTTATTCAAATTTTGACATCAAACTTAAAACTTGACCTCCTAAGGACTTTAATAAATGAAAAATTACCCTTGAGCAATATTGAAACATCAAAATTAATCATCCTTCAAAATTTACTTCATGGAAACATGATATTGCCAAGGTGCTCCTACACCATTCTCCTAGCCAAATGAATTTCAAGTCCACTTGAAAGTTGAAGTTTTCCACAAAACTGCATCCCTTGTATGCTCTATTATTGATTCATATTGAAATAGCTCCTAAACACCTTCATCTTCACCTTAGGTTTCATTTTTTCCATGTAAATCAGTCCTCTATCTTTCTTTCCAACTGAAATCAAATTCATTATACTTTGGTGCATCTCAGTATCTTATTCCTCCCTTTGTCCTTTGACCTTCAAATTGTTCCCTATCCACATAATTAGTACAATAAAGAAATGATACATTAAATTGATCACAATACCTCCATCTGTCTTCAACTCTTTTCAAATCTCCAAGACCAATTCATCTTTAATCATTTCTTCATCCAATCTTATCACCAACTCAAGGTCTTCATTCTCTAAAATTAGGTTCTTCATCACTAGTTCTCTTTCATCTGCATGCTTGGGAATAACTACAATGTTTTCATCCATAAACTCTTCTTTTGCATCTACAAACACTTCTTCTTCCTTTTTCCTTCTTGCTACTAACTTTACTTGTCTTTTCCTTCTTTTGACAATTTTCTTTATGGGCCATGCAACTTTCCTTTTCACTATTAAATTCCAACTTGTCATCTGCTTGATCATCTGCTCCATCTTTATCATGGACTCATGAAACTCTTTATCTAATCTTCTCAACTATTTCTTTATTACTTCTAACTCTTTGTCAAACTTTTCTTGACTCTTTCTCTTCATTCTTTCTTCCTCTGCCTACAAATGTTTGCTTAACACTTCCATCTTCACTCTTCAAGCAAGCTTCTTCTTTCTTCCACTTTTTCTCAACTTTCTCTTCCTTCTCTTAGCAGCAACCAGGTCCTTCTTAACCTGCACAACCCTACAAAACACACAACTACAACCACAAACTCTCTACCCAACACCTTCTATGCTTTGATACCACTTTGATGCAATGCTAGAGGAAGAAAACTCACTTATCTCAACCTCATTTGTCAAAACTCAAACAAACCTTTCATGTCCCTTCAACTAGGACTCAATCCCTCTTCACAAAATCTTGTTTTCAAGGCACCAAACCACTTTTTGATCACTCAAACACTTTTAACAACAACAAAACAACTAATTCAACCCAATTCCCAACCTTGACATTCCAAAAATGAAAACTTCTCAAAATAGACCCTTTAAACAACAAACTAGGCCCTTTGAGGCCGTATACACAAACCAATACTAAACTCCAGGCCCATTATATTTTGTAGATCTACTTAAAACCTATTCCAATACATCTTCACACACCAAATAATCCTTCTCACACAATTTCAATACCTTTTAATATCAACTGATGGCTTATTTTCACAAGTCTTCCCTTAATGCTAGTAGGCTGCCACCTTAGAATTGTGAAACACAACTTTGAATGTAGAACCCTTCTTAAAAATGTAACAAGATTTTTGATTACCTTTTTAGGGATTTAAAACACAAAAAAAAACCAATATAAGTTGCTTTGGGAAAACAGATTCAATACAAGACTGCCCATGTCCTATTTAGGCCTAATTAAGCTTTGATTAATCAAGGGCTTATTGGATTCATTAACTCCAAACAAAAATTTAATGAACTAATGCTTCAAACACTTGCTAAATAACTTGTACAAGCTTATTAATCCATCAAAATTCCACTTCAAGAGTTATTTTTATGAACCCTAGACTCTCACCTCCATCTTTCACTTCACAATGCACTGTATTAATAGGACAGTCAATAAAACAAAGCCCACAAACTTTAAATTCACCAATCCCTATATTAAATGGGATCAACATACAACCAATCACTCTTTCAAAGAAAATTACACAAATAGGATTCATATTCCACTATCAAAATTTTGAAAAACATCATTTTGCACTGTTTTACCAGATTTTTACACATTTACCAGTCCAAGGGAATCAAAGAATCCACCTCAAACCTCATTCTCACACTCTACAATCTAGAGATATTTTAAAATGAAAATCAAACTTTCATTCCACCAAGAATTAGCAAATTCCACTGGTTAAAAAGGGAGTAACACAATTTTGTAATCTCATTGTTTACCCTAATAGAGGGTTTTGACACTTTATTGAAAAATTGCAATAACTTATTCAATTCTACACTAATCTACATGAAAAAAAGTTAGGATGGAAGGTGAATGAAATATCTAACACTTACCACCAATTAGAAACCATTTCTTTCTTGTACAAGGTCGTACAAGATCAGAAAACAGTGAAATTTTGAAGAAAATGTATAAAAACAGAGTTTTCCAATGATCTAATTCATTTATTCAATCACCCACACACCTCCAAACGTACAAAATTCCTTTTAAAGGAATTACATCATGAATCTTGAGTTTCTAACTACCCTCAACGACCCAAATCAAAACATGACCTTTCACCTTCCAATGTTGCTTTTTAGCAATTTTGCAACTTTGTGACAACTTTTACATTTATTCAAATTTTGACATCAAACTTAAAACTTGACCTCCTAAGGACTTTAATACATGGAAAATGACCCTTGAGCAATATTGAAACATCAAAATTGATCATCCTTCAAAATTTACTTCATGGAAACATGATATTACCAAGGTGCTCCTACACCAATTTGTGACTATCAAAATCCTATACAAAGTTATTAGTATGATTGAAGTTACTTATCAAGTGTTTGTCATGCACCAAAGTTATTATTTCCATTACTTAGGATTAATTCAAGTCCAACACAATTTCTCATATTTACTAGGGACTAATAGCAGTCGGATAGTTTTTTAAAATATAAGAGAAATTGCCATCATATTAAAATTAATATTAATTGGTTAAACTTTGCAAAAATCTCAAAATTATTTGAGTCAAAATAAAATTAGGGAAATCCTTCTCAAGAAAAGTAGGTGCATAAGTATAATCCATCTAAATAAATAAAAAATACTAATAATTTTTTTTTCTAATTAAATTTATGTCACTTTATCCCATTGATATAATAGTCACTAAAAAACAAGTTAACTTCATCTAATAAATTAAATAACCAACTACTCAAATTGAATGTCAAATGACGAATGTAATATGCATGAATCCAAGATTTAAAAAAATGTATTTGTCCCAAAATATGTAAAACTACCAATGGCATTAACTACGTATAACACAACTAAAATCACAAAAAAGTTATGCCTTAAAAAAATAGTGGCCTTCCTGCTTATGCTTTCCATTTTGGAAGGAAAAGTGATCCCATAATAGTGGTTTACAATTTTTGGCCAAACTGGACACTAAAATAATTTTTTTTAACTAAATCTTCACTTTTGGGCACCTATAGCGGCTAAACCGTGAGGAATTTGAAGATGATGAAAACTAGAGTTTCGTGAAATTTTGTCTATAGATTCTAAATATATTTTTTTCAACATTTTTGGAATCAGATTGCACCTCTTTTTCCATCTCCCTTGAAAATTAGTTTTTTTTTAGAAAACAAGATTTTTAAAAAGTGATGCTCATCGTATAATGCATAAATTTTTTTCCATGAAGGATAAAATTCTAATTCTTTAAAATTTAGATTCATAACTCTGATATCTAGTGCTTCCACTTGGTTAGATAGTTTTTTATTGAATTTTTTCTTTAATCAAGTTCAATTCAAACCAATTATATGAATTAGGACATGGCCTTGTTGTATAATGCATAACTTTTTTTGTATGTATTGAAATTCAATTTTTTTCTTTGTTGGATCGGGGACTTCAATATCTAGTTGCACTAATATTTTTTAATAATCTACTATTTCCACGTAATGCGAGGAACAAAGAGCTTGATTTTGGTGAAAAACCTACATTCACGAGAAATAAAAAATAAATATAATAATAAAATTAAATTTATTTAAAATTATACTTTTTGGGAAGCTTATAATAAGGAATGTATACTTGCAAAAAATAAATTTTAAATTAATTCATTTGACCCCCCAAAAGGTAAATCAAAAGTGGTTTTTTATCAACATTTTGATAGGTGTAAAGGAGACTCTGTTATAGGTATGGTTTAAAACTAGCAGGGTTCTATCCAAATGGGTTTGATTTAAGGTAGTTTGATCAAAACCTCTTCAATTGTAATTCTTTAAATGTAACCTTTTAAGGCTTAAATCATTATATTTTCTAAAAATATGTGATTTCAGCAAAAATTAGTTCCTCCCAGAAATTGTAAACCAGCTTTGTGGGATCACCCTTGTATATGTTCCTCCTTGACCACTTTTATTGTATTCAATGTTTCCCTTACCATCCTTTTCTTCTAGCATCTTTTTTATTATAAAGAATAAAATCAAACTTACCTCTATAAACGAAAAAAATTCATGCTTTGTAACTTGTATTCCCTAACCAATTTCTTTACATCATACTTTACAATCAACTTCTTCAAAATTGTGATTAGTTGACATGTGAGAATTTTAGGAATTCTGATTGACTTACAAATTACACAATTGAAAAAAAATGAGATGAAGAATAAACTCTAAATAATTGCATTCGAATAATAGCTTAGGAACTAGTACAATATATAAATCATGAGAATAGCCATCTAGAATGGCAACTGCCAACTAGAAAATTGGCATGCAACTACATGTAATATTGCACAACTAAGAAATCATTATCCTAACAATTTATCAACAAGCAAAATTATCTAGAGGAATATTTTAGGCAAAATATTCTACATTAACAACCCCTCATAAGTGTAGCTAGGTGAATAGAGATATATGCAAATAATGCAAGGATGGATGCATGATAGGATGAATGGGTCCTAGCTACAAAGCCATGTTAGGTACCCATGAACATATGCAATGCAAAAATGGGGGGAAAAGTCTAGTGGGACAAAAATCCTCCCCAGAAAGACACAATAATGAAATCCATCACAAATCCAATCAATCTCCATCCATACAAAGGGTGACAAGAGAGACTATATAGCCCCCCCATAATGAGATAACCTAATACAAAGAAAAATTGGAAGAAAACTTGTGGAGTAACACTGGAATCCTTAATCTGACAAGCAAGGAAAGATTAAAAAAATTTGCTAGAAACCATATTAGTGTCACTAAACGAATCGGGTTGGAATCATGATAAAGCAATAGCAGACCCAATGCCAAGGAACACTTGAAAACATGCAAATTGGCACAACTTTGGAATCTATGAAGCAACAATTGATTGAAAATTGATCTAGAATGGAAATGAAGTGCAAAGATCAAAAAGAAAATGTAAACCTAATGCATGAAAATAGGAAAGAGTGCATGCACTAATCAATATTCACATCTGCCTCCATGATTTTTTCCCTGCAATATAAAATGAATTTTCACTCAAACTAACCTCTGCTCTTATACCATGTGAGAATTTTAGGAATTCTAGTTGAGATGAAGAATAAACTCTAAATAATTGCATTCGAATAATAGCTTAGGAATGAGTACAATATATAATACATGAGAAGATCCATCTAGAATAACAACTTCCATCTAGAAAATAGGCATGCAACTCCATGCAATATTGCACAACTAAGCAATCATTACCCTAAAAATTTAGCAACTAGCAAACTTATCTAGAGGAATACTTTAGGAAGAATATTCTACACTAACAAGTTGCCTATGGAGAATCCCTATAAAAATGTAGGGACTATTCTCTATCAGTTAACACAAATATTAAGAATTTGAGAGAGTTGTTTTAAAGTTTTCTTTCTTCATTCATGTTTAACTTACATAATTGATGCAAATTATTTGTATTTTTTATGGGAGAGTGCTGAACTTTTTTTGTAGCTCTAGGTGTTCTTAGTACATAGATATGTTGTAATTGAACTTAGAAAGAAATGATAGAACATATAGGAAGAGAATGGTATATTTTTTGAGAGGATATTGACAGATTTTTATGGTATCCTACCCTTGAGAGAGAAAGTTGTAACTCATACAAATTCATGCCCATATCCCTTACTATATATAGGCTATACCATGTAATGTCTCTCTTTCTTTGTTGTATTTTCTAATCTACCTTATTTTATTTTATATAAAAAATTATTTTTTCTATAGAGAAAGAATAAGGTAATGGCATCCATGG
>VDFB02377276.1:0-30247 GCA_007258455.2 Sequoia sempervirens
TTTCAGGAACTATCCATGTACTGACAGTTCTAGAAATTCACCTACTAGTGATTGTAGAAAGTAAAAATCTTCCCCATGAGTGTCTACAATCAAATAAGGTCCAAGCCGTAAGGGGTCAAACTTCCCGTGCTTTCCTTTATCCTCCAATCTTGCATTCCACATTAAAACTATACATCCTTTCTCAAATTTCCTCTGCACAACCATTTGATCATGCAAATATTTGACTCGGAGCTGCATTTTTTCATTCCTCTTATGGGATTCTCTTCTCATCTCATCAAGTTCAGTTAACTCATCCATCTGATTTTGCATCTCATCACAAATGTTAGTATCATAGTCTTGAAAAAACTTATACATTTTCATCAAGTTATTGTGTGGTATTCTAGCTTCTACCCAATATACCAAGTTAAAAGGAGACTATCCAATAACTTTCTTGACTATGGTTCTATCCTCCCATAGTGCCAATTGCAACTTCGAATCCTAGGCTTTCTTATTTTTCTCAAGGACCCACTTGATGATTTTTATAAGGCTCTTATTGTTGGACTCGGCTTGTCCATTCCCTTGGGGATGGTATGGGGATGAGTAAGACACATTAATGCTATGCTGATTACAAAAATCCTTGAATTCTTCAGACCTAAAACACATGGCATTATTAGAGACAATTCTCTTAGGAACACCAAACCTACTTAGGATGTTATTCATTAAGAAATCAATGACAACTTTGCTAGTTGCCTTCTGGGTAGGAAAAGCCTCAACCCACTTTGTGAAATAATCAGTTGCCTCTAGAATCCAAGCATTTCCTCCACTAGACTTCACCACCATTTCACCAATAAATTCAATACGCCATTGTTGGAAGGGGGTTGGTGCCAAGACTGGTCTAAGTTGTAAGTTACCTGAAAACTTCAGCTTACCAGTAAATCTCTAACAAACATCACATTTGTTTACATATCTATAGGCATCTTTGAACACTATGGGCCACCAAAAACCAACCCTTAATATCTTTTTGGCGGTAGTCTTAGCCATATAGTGACCTCCACACACTCCCTTATGCATTTCAATCAGTAAATCCTCTACCTGGTCATCATCCACACATCTGAGAAGCACACCCTTTGGGCTTCTCCACTAGAGTTTTTCATCAATGATAACATATCTAATTTCCTGTAGCTTCAAAGTTCTCTTCTCATTGTTTGGCATGCCATCAGGACATTTCATAGTCTGCAAATACTCAATTATCCTTCAATACCAACCACATGTTTGCATATCATAGATGGGAGCAATGTTTTCTTGTTCAACTTCATTGATTTAGTTAGCCTCCAAATTGGTTTTAGCCATGAGCTTGGAAAAACCTTGGCCTCTTACCAACTTAGTGATCAATTTGAATATCTATGTTGAACTCTTGGGTTCTATTAATCCACCTACATCTTCGACCTATCGTTTCTTGTTGAGTAAAAATGTCCTTGACCACTGCACTTGGGACATAAGCAACTACTGTTGCACCAATCAAATAAGTTTTGAAATTATTAATAGCCTTAGCTAAGGCATAAGCCTACTTTTTAGTAGTGTCATACTTAAGCTCAACTGCTTGCAAGGACTTGCTAAAAAGGCAATTGGTTGCTCAAAACCTTCATCATTTTTCTGCAGCAATACACCTACTATAGTATGAAAAGAGGCAAATGTGAACAATTGGAATGGTTTTGAATAATTCGGAGTCTTTAATATAGGTGCACAACTTTAATAGCATCTTTAATGGCTTGAAAATATTTAAGAGGTTCTTCTGAACATGTTACCTTTTCTGCTTTCTTAAGCATTTTTTAAATAGGCCTACTTATATCTCCAAAATTAGTCACAAACCTTCTTAGAAAATTTATCTGCCCAAAGAAATATTGAATCCCTTTGACATTCCTTGGCAGGGTAATCTTATCAATGACTGCTATTCTTTTAGGATCAATCCTGATACCATCTTTTGAAACAATATGCCCCAAAAATTTACCTTCTTTAACCCCAAAAGTACACTTCTTAGGGTTCAAGGAAATACCATATTCCAGAGCTATGATAAAAATCTTCTCAAGATGGCAGCAATGATCTTCATCCTTCTTATTGTGGGCAGTGAGATCATCTTGATAAATAGCAAGAAATAGATCTAGAAAATTAGCAAAAGCCATGTTCATGGCTCTTTGGAAAGTGGCACCAACATTTATCAAGCCAAAAGGCATTTTGACATAAACATAGGTTCCCCATGGCATGGTGAATGTTGTCTTGTATTTTTCTGATTCCCTCACCATAACCTAGTTATATCCTGAGAATCCATCCATCATGGAAAGTAACTCACAACCTATTACCTTTTGTAACATTGCTTCCATATTAGGTAAGGGTTAATTATCCTTCATGGATGCAACGTTGAGATTCCTAAAATCCACACATAACCTTAGGTCACCATTCTTCTTTCTGACATGAACCAAATTGGACACCCATGAGGAATGCCTTATAGGTTTAATGATTCTTGCATCACTCAACTTTGCAAGCTCCTCTTGCATTTTAGATCTCAATGTAGGATTAATCGGTCTCTATTTTTTCCTAAAGGGATTAGTATTAGGCTTGAATGGAATCTCATGTTGTAATAATTCCTCTCTATACACCTTTAGATCATCATAATACCATGCGAATACATGTTTGTGTTTCCTTAGTAGAGCAATCAACATAGTCTTGACATGTGGCTTCATTTTTTTTTACCAATGTACACTTTTTTGGGGGCATTTTTTGTCCCCAAATTTATCTCTTTAAGTTCTTCTTTGTGTGTAGATGCTTGCTTAGCACTTGTCATATATGGCCCATGAAAGACCCTTTCAAGTGCAACCAGTCCCTTAGGAATTTTTTTTGTTTTCAATTGAATTATCTCATTTCCAAACAATGTCTCCTTTATGTCAACCTCCACCACATATGAACTAAATTCAATCCCTTGACTCTTGTGCTGGTCAATGAAAGGTAAGAACTTCAAATTTTCAATAAGTCAAGTTCTCCAAATAGCTTATCAAGGTCCATGGTCGAGGTAGAGGATAGGGAATCCCACTCATATCCGTTTGAGTTGAGGGAGTCACAGTAGGGTTGATTAGAGGGTTCATCAAATATCTCAATGTCTTCTGAAGCACTTACTTCCTCGAGTAAAGGTGATGTGGGTTGAAACCCAAGCCCTAAGCCTTTCAGCCACTTAGAAACAATAATTGGTTTTGTCCTCCCATCTTGATGTAAGCCTAAACCACTATGTCCATTATATCCCTTGTGTTGCATGATTGTGGAACCTTTGCCATATTGGTCTATAGGAATGTTAGCAAGTGAGGGAGGTTCTTCAGTGTCATATCTATACAACCAAGTGGTCACATCTTCTACATGTATGGCTTCTTTGCTTAATTCTCCCCATTTTGTAAAGGCTTTTGAGGGAGGAATGTGTATGGTGACCACTGATTGTCTCGTATTTGTTGTAGGTAAACCATATGATTTAGGAGGAATCAGATGGCTAACACAATAAGATGTCTTCATGTGATATTCTCCACAACCCTTGTCTTGGATCTCGACCCTAGGAGTGGAAGGTAATGAAGGTGAAGTGGATGTTCTAGTGAGAGTGGATGGATCGATGTAATGAGATGAATTGGATGATGAGGCTTCTTGGTTTATAGGAACTTGGTGCCGACCCGTGTCTCTCATAGACTGGTGCAATATTGGAATGGATCTAGGTCACCATCTATTGTTATTTCAATACCATTGTAAGGGAATTTTAGGCATTGATGATATGTGGAAGGGACTGCCTTCATCGCATGAATCCATGGTCTTCCTAGTAGAAGATTGTATGGAAGGGTGAGATCCAAGACTTGGAATTTTGTCTTCATAACTGCAAGACCAATTCTGATAGGAAGTGTTACCACCCCCTTTGATTTTTGTTCCTCATCGTCATAAGCCTTAATGACAATACTTTTTGTTGTGTATACACATTCTTCCGACAAACCTAATGCCTTATTCAATTTTAAAGTGCAAAGATTTAACCCTATTCCTCCAGCTACAAAAACTCATCTAACTTTGGTTTTGTCAACAAGGACTTCAAGGTGTAATGGGTCATTATGCTTTGTCTTTTTAGTTGCATAGTCTTGTTTAGAGAATGTGGAATGATGATTATTGGTCAAGTAAGCTACCATTTACTCAACACGATTCACATTGAGATCATTAGGGATAGTGGTGCTTTGTAAGGCCTTGTCTAAAATGGATCGATGTTCAGGGGAGATACGCAACAGTTCCAAGATAGAGGTTTGGGTTGGGGTCTTCCTCAACTGATCAAGTAATTTATACTACAACTTGGAAGTCTGTAGTGTCTTCTATGATACAGAGCCTTGAATGGTGATCTTGGTCTGACGAGTGTTAACAACATACTTGGGAGTTTTATTTATGGTGATGGTATTGCTCTTCTCATCGGCAACTCATATTTGGTTTATGATTGTTCCCTTGTAATCATGTTTAACACTAGCATAATTGGCCAAAGTATTGGTCTTGTTACTCAAACTAGGGGATTTTCCTTTCCCATGATCATGTAATGGATCTAAAAAGACCTTGTGATCAGTGTTTGAAGATGTAGTTTTTTGTCCAAAGACTTCAATAATTCTATTATCAACAAAGTATTGTATGATTTTTTTCATTTGACAACAATTTTGTAGGCTATGTCCTTTGGTCCAATGGAAATCACAAAAAAGCATTATCATCAGACTAGGATGGTTTGAATTTCCCCAGATCGTATTGTCTTGGCTCTTCAAGTTGTATAATATTGTGTTGCAATAGTTGTTTGAAGACTGACTTGATGGGTTCCCCAAGGGGAGTGAACTCGCGTTTTGGAAAATGTCTCTATTGTTGTGGACTTTGGGTGTTTTGGGTAGTGTTGGGGGTTTGTTTAATGGAATTGAGTGTGTTGGTAGAGGGGTTACTTCCTCTAAGTGTGATGATAGGTCTTGCTTGTAAATTTTTAGCATCAACCACCCCATCATTGGTAACATTTTTATTCTGAGACCGAAACTTTTTTCTATCATTGGGGGTGTTTTGCACAGTTGGATTTATGTTGGATTTTTGTATATTAAGTTCTCCTCTGTCAATGAGATCTTTTTCTAGTATGACCCCCTTTTCCACTAGTTTTGTAAGGGATGTGCAACAATGTACCCTTAAGTTACTTCTCAATTTTGGGTTGAGGTTTTCTCAGAACATAGTGACCTTTTGTTTCTTAGGTATCTCAACAAGACATTGGCTGGCTATAGTTCTCCATATCTGGAAGAAAGCGATAAAAGTTTCCCCTTCATCTTGTGCAGTATGACACAAGGTGGCTATGTTTATTTCGTGGTTAATATTAAAGGAGAAGTTTTTAATGAATTTCTCAACTAGTTCATCCCATGATTTTATGCCATAGTCAAGACCTAAAAACCAATCTAGTGCAATTACAACAAGACTTCTCAGAAAGAGTCTCATAAGAAAGGTGGGGTCATAGGTGACATCTATGCACATCATGGAAAATTCCCTTATGTGTTCAATTGGATTTCATTTTCCATTGTATTTGGGCAAGTTTGGATGACATACCCATGAGGGAAAGGTGTCATGTTCAATGATTTATTGAAAGGAAATAGGCATAAATCCTTTGTTGAAAAGGTTTTCTTGTTAGACAATGCCATGTTATCCATCTGTGTTTGAAATGCATGCATTTGTGTCTATAGGATGTCAACTTGAGTTAATGATGTGTTAGCTGGATTATTTGGATCTATGTATGTGTTTTGGAATCCAATGTTGTGTGATGGGTTTTGGTTAAATGCGGGTATGTAAAGTGGGTTTGGATTTGGAATATGAGTGAATGGGTTTTGATTAATAATTTGTGTAAATGGATTTTGATTCAGAATCTATGAAAATGGATTTTGATTTGGAATTTGTGTAAATGGATTTTGATTCAGAGTTTGTGAAGTGTTGGGTCAGTTTCTATATTGGAAAGAGGGTATGCCTCCTATCTATGAAAGCCCAATCTGTGGTATAGTACTAGCGACATGAACACTAGAAATAGCTATCGTCTGTGGAATAGTGCTAGTAACATTGACACTTGGTATAGGAGCTGATGTTTTAGATTTTTTGTTCCCAACAAAAGGACTGAAGGGATTGGATGATGATGCCTCTATGGTAAAATTGAGCCCCTATGTCGAGGTAGGCATACCAAATGGAGTTGTGTGTATTGTTGAATCAATCTGTGTGGGTCCTCTAGATGGTATAGCAGTAGTCACTTAAGGTACAATAGTACTAGTGGTAGTGGTGTTTGTTCCCTGAGTAGATGCAGTTTGTATGGTACAAATATCAAAACCAGGAGGTATTTAGCACCTTCTTCTAGCAATTTGGCTAAGTTTCATTGAGGATCATTTGCTAGATAGTCATCTACAAAGGAAGCAAACTCAGGCTCTTGTGCGGCAACATCTAGTTCTTCCACTATCACACGTCCTTGTGCGTCTCTAGTAACAAATTTGTCTAACAAAGTCTTGTGAGGTCTAGATGAAGCTTCCCCTACAAAGGAGTTTGATAATGGATTGATGAAATCATTTAATTCAGCCATCTTTTCTCTTTCTTTCCTTTTCGATCTTGTTTCAACCATGTAATGTAAGCTCAAAGTTCAAGTGATGCAAAAGCTAATTCTATGGATGATTATGAGTCTAATCTATGTTTTTGGGATTTTTTGAATATAAAGGATGAATGTATGTAGCTATTTTTTTGGTATTTTCTCTGCAAATAAGGTATGTCTAAAATGACGCTATTGTAGGATGTAAAAGTCTAAGTGACCAATTTGGAAGATTCTAAAAGAGGTTATCTATCAGCTAAAGTGTAACGCAAGTTTCAATTTATTTTTGACAAGGAACCCTCGTTGGACTAGGACTAAAAGATAAGGTGAACTCCCAAACTTGATTGATGAGATGGAAGGATTAACTTATAGGACAAAAGATATGATGACTAGGTTCAATGACAATGTTTGTTGAATCAAGGGTTTATCCAAAGTGTGAAAGGTGTCTATCCTAAAATCTATAAAAGATGATCTCTCTAAAGGAAATTAAGACTCCTAATATGAAAGTAAGATCTATAACTAGGGTACCTATTGCTAAGACCGAATGATTCCTAAAGGATGCAAATTTTGAGCAAACTTTCTAGTTTATGTCCAAGAATTGGTGAAAAAGGATAAGTTAGATACTAGTTTGACTGTTTGTTCTCGGTCTATGATAGTAAATTCTGGTTTTCTAATACTTAGGCAGATGCGTTGAAGAATTTCACAGTTGAGTTTTTTTTTTCTTAGTTGCAAGTGGTTTTTTGGTAATTTCAGACTCGGGTATCAGACAGATTTGACTTTGTTTCCAGCAGATACAACTCAGGGTATTAATTGTGACTCTGGACTGATCGGATGTGGTTTTCCAAACTTAGTGCACTGGTAAAAGTTCTATGACAGGAGCATATGCGTTGTTCTAGACTGTAGATGCAGCTCACCTATTTAGATGCATCACATAATGTAACAAGTGCAGGTTTGTAAATAGATGTGGTTTTCTACTAAGCATATGCGAGCTATTCTAGAAAATGCAACTCAAATTTAAATGGATACGACTCAATTCAGATTTTGGACATGCAAATTACACTAATTTTTGATAGATGTGAGACTCTCTAACAGATGCGACACTTTGTATCGGTTGTGTGTTTCTGGTGATCAGTTTTGATTTTCCAGTGACTGATGATGTAAATTGACACTATTTTGTGATCAATTTTTTGCAAACAAAGACAATCAGAAGATAATGTATTTTTTAGTTTACGATCATGAACATGTGTATTTTCAAAAAAAAAGTACAATCCTAAGGCTATGAAGGATAGTATTTACTAAGTTCTCACTTGGGTTTTACCCCAGCTACACTTATTTAAGGTGGATGACTAGTAACTTGACCCCACTAGCTCCCCTCCATGGCTAAACACTTCATTTGGGGCAACCAAGCTATAGTACCCATGAATCTCCCATGGCATACTTCTCATCTCTACAATGAACCGTAAAAATGTGAGACGGCTTCATAGGTCTAGCCTGCTGCACCAGTAAATAGAGGGTTTTTTGCCACTAAAAACAAGGGTGTTTAATTTGGGAATTTTGTTCGTGGGGTATCATCCATGTGGCGAGAGACCATTACTGCCCTTCTCGTCAGAATAATACTCGTAATTATTGAGCTTTCCTCAAGAACCCACTTTTATATACCAACTGGAAGTCGCTCAAGTCCAGCGTTCGACTAGTCTGAGTCATCTTGGGGTGAGTACTTTTTCCCACCAAGATAGGCCCAATTTTTAGAGTTAGTAATCGGTTCTCTTACACCTAAGATCGCACGAATGCGCAAGGGGAGAGGACACTTCGATATACTGAATCATGAGGATAATAAGAAAGTGTGCTTTTGCACCAAACATAGTAGATAGTAGTAAATTTTAAACCCAACCAACAATTTTCTAATCTACCAGATAGTCTATTTCTAAAAATAAATTCTTCGACACACGTCCTGTAGGAAAATTCATTAGTATTTTTTAGATTAATCTTTGATGGTCATCCTGCAAAAAGGGTTTCAAAAACTTGTCTTCTATGATACATCCTACAAACACTATGTTAACTCCTTGAAAACACATGATGCAAACTAAAGAAAATTAAGCTATAATGAAAACACAAACTGAAAGACTAAAAGTGAAATTGAACCGAAATTTCACCGGTTAGATCGTCGTAGATTTTCTGATCCTTATACAGCTCAATAGAAGTCAGCGGATGCATCAAAATTTCTATGTTTTCCTTTTGTCGGATCGCGGTTCATAATATCAATTGCATCATTTTGTTTCTACATGGGGTATGACTTGCAATTGAATAAAACATCTGGTTGAGAAAGGCGTGTCGCCGAGGTTCCTCAATGTAACATCGCTGAAATAGGAAAGGTTAAAAGCACACAACAATGCAATTAAGGCTCTAATGCAATCTAAGCTAAACAATAGAGAACAAAGGAAAGCTAAAACATAAATAAACTGAACAATCTCACCCAATATCTACGTAGTTCCATGTATGACCTTGATTTCCCTTCTCCATTTCGCTGTTGTAGCATAATTTCCCTCAGATTTCTCTGTGCAAGTATATCCTGTGATAGTGATTTAGCAAAACA
Organism: Sequoia sempervirens; assembly: GCA_007258455.2. Lineage (NCBI taxonomy): Eukaryota > Viridiplantae > Streptophyta > Pinopsida > Cupressales > Cupressaceae > Sequoia > Sequoia sempervirens. Next base: position 9,204 of record VDFB02377276.1, read on the forward strand.
TCAAAGATTTAGATAATATATATGCTTTCAAAATTCATAATATTTTTGGAGAGAGATAATGATGAAGGTCAGGTCAATTTATAGAAAATTGATCATTCAAATGAGAGGTTGAAATCGAAAGATAGACAAATGATTCAGATTAAAGGATTTGACATGCATTGAGATAATTGTTAGTACTGACATGAGTGATAAAAACTAAGAATAGAGATAAAGATTAAATAATGATTTGATCTTCGAGTTTGATATTCAAAAATAGAAGAATAATGTTTGCATGACAAAGATAAAGATAGATTAAAACAATGTTTTGTTCGAACGTACGCACAAGATTTAATTAATAAGCATGTTCATGCATACAAGTTAGAACTAGATAACTGACTGGTAATGATAGAGAGTTTATTCGCGAAAGACACTAAGACATTAAATCAGGAGATAACTGATTGATTCAAATAGATCTCGAGTCAAGTGGGAATGAATACTTAGATAACTTAAACATTTATCTAAATATACAGGAATGTGTTAAAAATAGACATTTATGAATTAAATGATTATTTAATTCAAGATTTGACATTTTAAGGATTAATTAAATAAATAAGATTTATTTAATTAAGTGAAGAAAATGTTAAATGAATAATTAAATAATTAAAGTATTTATTTAATTATAGTTGAAAATGCGGTAAGGAGTAAAGTTAAATGAATTTATTTGAATTTAAGAAGAAGGATAAATGTAATTAATGGCGTAATTTTATTTTTTTTAAAAAGAGGGGTAAAAATTTATTCAATCAAATCCAAAATACAAAGCATAGGCCAAAGGCCCACCAAAATAGAAATACAACCAAAAAGACCATCGGAAACACTACATATTCCTGTCATCCAATAATAATCTCTCCAGGGTCCCAAGATACCCAGAAGATAACTCATCCCGTCCACTAATATTTCAGCCCTCCCCATTCTCCGAGGCCCACTTTGCCAAGCAATCTGCCACTTGATTCCATTCTCTAGGGATGTGACAAAAGGAGATAGAATCCAGGGAATGACATACACTTAGAATTTGTCTAACCACCGAGGCTAATTGCCAGTTAACATCATCCAATCTCTGGTTGTTCAGCATATCCACAACAATCTGTGAGTCTGACTCACAGATAATCCTCCTCCAGCCTAAAGAGCAGCCACACTCAACGGAAATCTTAATAGCAAGGGCCTCCATCAGATTATTAGAGTGCTGCCCTTTGTAGACAGAGAAGAAGAACACAACAACCCCATCTTCACCTCTACCTATACCACCAACACCCGCATGTCCAGGGTTCCCTCGAGAAGAGCCATCTGTATTAATCTTCAGGACCCCCACTGGGGGGGCATCCACCTCCCATCACGAAAAACCCGTTGCTTGCCATGTCAGGATCTATTTCCAACACTACATCCCCTACTATTATCCCCAAGGTTCAAATCCCTCATAATAGCATAATCACTAGGATCAATATTATCATCCATATCACACTTAGCAGAAATAGTTTCCTGAAGCCTGCTAATAATCTTCTTCCACAATTGACCACTTCCTAGCTTAGAATCACAAAAAACTCTATGATTGATTTCCAGCCAAAGGTTCCAAAGAATGAAAATAGGCCCAATAGCTCAAGCCACCTGTAGGAAAGAAGTCTTCGCAGGAGGCCTGGCCAGGCTCTCCCAAAACTCTATTAGGGAGGAAGCATGAACACAACCCTGATGCCAAGCTTCCCACCACCTATGCCAAATTTCTCTAGAAAAAGGGCAATGAAAGAACAAATTGGAAGAGCATTCTTCATTGCTCGAATAAAGGAAGCACATAGAAGGCCCATGAAAACCACGCTTGCGGAGATTCTCCCAAGTGAGACATTTCTTCTGAGCAAGCAACCATAGGAAAAAATTACACTTGGGCCAAGAGAAGTTATTCCAAACCTTCTTCCACTAGGACACCTCCATAGGACCATGAAGGTTCTTGTCAAACACAGCATAGCCTTGAGCAATAGTAAATTTACCTTTTGGGCTGGGACTCCAAGCCAACTTGTCCCTCTCATTAAGGGAGCTGCAAAGCCTACCCTCTAAGACTTTAAATAGAATAGCACGATCCTCATCAGAGCCACCCACGGGCCACTCTTGGGGATCCTTCCAGCAGGACACCTCCACCTGACCAATACGCTTGACTGTTTTAAAATGTTCCACCTTAATCCATCCAACATCAGAGAAGATATGGTAAAGAGGCTGAAGCTGAGGGAAACTACAAAGAATGTGGGGGTAACTGTCCCAAGAGTCCTGCTAGAACAGAGCATCAGATCCTCTATTATAGATCCAGAAGAGATCATCCTTAATAAGCTGGGCTCCCTTCTTCAGAGTATCCCAAATACAAGAGCCTTTTCCCAACAAAGCAAGTCGTGAATCGTCTTGGCTCTCAGCACCAGGTAAATACTTGAGAGCAAGAACCTTAGCCCAATCTTGTTCCTGACTGTTGCACCATCTCCAGTACATCTTGGCCGCCAAGGCCGTGACCACAAGAGCCATAGATCTGAGACCAAGGCCCCCAGCATTCTTCGGCCTACAAACGGACTCCCACCTGACTAAACTCCACTTCGAAGAGAGAAGGTTTCCCGACCAAAGGAATTTTTGAGAAAGAGCATCAAAGTCCCTCACAAAAGAGGAAGGGGGAACCTACACACAACACCTATAAATAGGAAGAGACTGCACCACAGTCTTTAGGAGAATCACTCTCCCAGCAGAAGAGAGCCATCTATAAGTCCAATGACTAACCTTACTCCAGAATTTATCCAAAATCTCCTGCCAGAAATCTCTATGCTGGGAACCCAAAGCCAAAGGAATCCCAAGGTACATCAAGGGAAGAGAACCAATCTAGAATCTAAGAATCCTAGCAATCCTATTCTGAATAAGCCGAGGAGTATTAAAGAAATAAATGGAAGATTTATCATCATTAATACTCTGACCAAAAGCTTTCAAATAGATGTCTAAAGCTCTCCTGAAATGTAGAGCCTCACTAATTCTAGCCAAGCCCATCAGCCCAGTGTCATCCACAAACTAAAGATGAGGTAAGGAGGGAGATTATTGTTCTAGGACCAACCTTGTATAAAACCCTACCTCACCTGAGATTTAATAAATCTACCAAGACCTTCCACCATAATAATGAAAAGATAGGGAGATAAAGGGTCCCCTTGCCAAAGTCCTCGAGAAGCACTAAACAAATCTGAAGGTTCCCCATTAATGATAATAGAAAAGGAGGACGAGGTCACACAACTAAGAACCCAATTCACCCACTCCTCATCAAAGCCAAAAGCCAAGAGAATTTTATGTAAGAACTCCCAACTCACTCGATCATAAGCTTTAGCCATGTCAAGTTTGATGAACATAGCTTTCTCCTTAGAGGAAGCCATAAAATGAATAGCCTCCATAGCTATCACAACACCATCAAGAATTTGTCTTCCTTCAACAAAGCCACCCTGCTCAACAGAGATCAAAGCACCAAGGAGTGGCTTGAGTCTCTCAGTAATCAACTTAGTGATGATCTTGTAGATGACATCGCATAAAGCAATAGGCCTGAATTGGTCCAACCGATTAGCTCCCTCCTTCTTAGGTATGAGAGCCAAAAAAGTAGAATTCAAAGACTTAAGCATTTGTTTGTTCCTATGCGATTCCTGAACAACCTCAAGGAGATCATACTTTATTATTTCCCAAAATTCCTGAAAGAACTCAATCGGGAAACCATCAGGGCCAGGAGCTTTACCTTTTTTCATACTAAACACCACTTTCTCCAATTCCGGTAACAAGATTGGACAAAGAAGAGCCCCATTCATCTCAGCAGAGACTAGGTGGGGAATACAATCCAAGATAGCCCTCTCTTCCATCCTAACAACAAGGTTCTCCCTGCTAAACAGGTTTGAAAAGTAGTTGACAGCTTCCCTGGAGATTTCAGCAAAAGACGAAAGTTGGGCTCCATCCAGTGAAACAAGAGATGAAATAGAGTTCCCCTGCCTCCGAGCCTTAACCGAGTTATGGAAAAAAGCTGTGTTCCTATCTCCCTCCTGAAGCCAATCAATGCGAGATTTTTTCTTCCAAAAGATCTCCTCCCGAAGCTCCCATTCTTCTAAACCTTTGAGAGCCAAAGACTCAGCATTCTTTAGCTCAGGGGAGAACCCCTGGTCTCGAATCTGCCGGGTAATGCTATCCAACTTGGACTGAGCCGCTATTTTCTGAGCATGCAGGTTCCCAAAACACTCTTTATTCCACCTCTTTAACCTGTACTTCACATGTTGAAGCCTCTTACTAAAAGTAAACATGGCCGTCCCATGGGCAGGCCTTCCTTCATACCACCAATCCAGCATAAGATCCTGCAAAGATTGATCTCTTAACCACATCACTTGAAATTTGAAAGATGGCTTTTTGGTGACACCATAAGGGGAGACAGAGAGTCTGATGGGCCAATGGTCAGAACCCCTCTAGTCAAGAATTTCTGAACTGGTGGTCCACCTGTTGTGCAACCAATAGCAAGATACCAAAAATCTGTCAAGCCTTTCAGAAATAGCCTCAGCACCACATCTCCTATTATTCCAGGTAAATACACCATTGTTTGGCTTCACATCAATGAGATTTAGAAAACCAATGTTATTTCTAAGCAGATTTGAAGAATGATCTAGCCTAGCTAATCCACCACATTTTTCCTCCAAACTTATAATAGCATTAAAATCACCAGCCATAATCCATGGGAGAAAAGGGTCCAGAGACCGGATGAATCTGATGTGATCCCAAAGCTGTAACTTACCTGAAAGATCAGTAGGAGCATAAATATTGGAGAAAAGGCATCTTTCTCCAGTCTCAAAAATAGAAGCAACCAAAGTAATGGAAAACCGGCTAGAGATCCACCATAAGGGTGAGACTTTCCTCGGGTTCCAGAAACAAGCCACCCCCCCAGAACTGCTCAAAGCCCCCACCCCCTGCCAATAACCTTGGGGCCAAATACGCGGGGCACAATTAGCCAATCCATCCACAGTAAGCTTGGTTTCCTGAATGAAGACCAAATCAGGAGACTGAGATTCAATTAATGAGCGAACAGCCTTTTGTCTAGGGATGCTGTTCAACCCCCTAACATTCCATGATAAAACAATCATTTATGAGGATGGGAGAAGTGGGAATCGATGGGTTTCACAGACCCAGACTCAACCAATGTATCACCCATAATTTTGACCTTCTCTTGATCAGTCTTCCTTCCACTCCTTGACGGTTTGTCGAGAAGCCCCTTCTTAAAGGATTTTTGATGCAGGCCTAAGGCAGGAGAAGCCTTATTACCCTTCATAGGATCAGAGGTTCCCTTAGAAGCAGGGGGAACAGGAGCCACCGTAACAGACCCCATCGGAGCCTGAGACTCCTGGAGATCCCCGATACCCTGAGCATGAGGAGGTAAATCCATACCCATCTGATCAACTTGTATGTCACCTGACGATAAAATCTGATCCTCCTTCTTAGCATCCTCATCCTGAGCCTCCAGCTGACCTATCTCCCCAGAAGAGAGCTCAACTGGAATTCCTTCCTCTTGGGCTAAGCTATCAAGAGCCTCAAACCTATTAAAGGTGCCATCATTCTGTCTATCCATCCAGGTTCTCTTCTTGCCTTTTCCTTTGTTACGAGATTTCACCTGAGTAAATCCTTCCTTATCAACAGGTACATCAGACAAAGGCGCCTTCCCCTTATCATCCTTAGGAGGTCCAGAGGTAGCCAAGGGTGAAGATTTAAATCTGGGGCATCTGCGATGTAGATGACCATATTCGTGGAAAATTCTGCATCTAAATGGTAGGGTCTCGTAATCCAGCTGTTGGATCCAAGACGATGAACCCATGCAAATCTCCATAGAATCTGGTAATGGATTACTTAAATCAACTTCTACACAAATACAAGCAAAAGAAATTACCTTGCGATCTTGAGTTTGTGACGCCGATCCCACAGGTTTTCCAAGCAGCAAAGAGATTGAATGAAGAATATCTTCTCTCCAGAATTCTAAAGGAAGCCTTGGCAGACGAACCCACACCGACACCCGAGAGGGGATCTCCTCAGCAGAGTTAAAGCCCATGTGCCAGGGCTTAATGAAGAGCCCCACCTGGTTAAAGAAGTAAGGGCCTCCCTCAAAAGCCCTATTCCTGTCTGACATGCTCGAGAAGATGACCAGAAAATAGTTATTGGCTGCTAAAAGGATCTCCATATCCCCTTCAGGGTTCCAAACCTTACGTGCCCAAGATTCCAGCAGAGGTAGTGAAAGACGAAGGCCTAAAAATTTGCAGATAAGGGCATGATTGCACCAGTATTCAACATCCTCCAAAACTTGCTCAGGTTGAATGACCAGGACTGGTCGATCTTCAGATCTCTCCAAACATCCGTTTACTTTTTTTATCTGAAACATTCCTTTTGATGAGGAGACACCTTCCCCAGATTGGGGTTTACCTGACTGCTCCTTGCAACTGGCATGCAAAGGAGAAGAAGGCTCTATCATCTCCAAATCCCCAGAGGATACTTGATAACCAGCTAGACTACGATTCTCCATGGGCCAACACGCCAAAACAGCAACAAAAAAGGGAGAAAGGGATAGATCAGGCCACCCACCGTTTCAAACCCCCGCACTCCTCTTGCTGGGAACTCCCCACGCCCAAAGACCAGGAAGAAAGCCCACCCGCGGGCCAAAAAAACCACGAAACCCTGCGACCAGGAAAAGCCTACAGCGAAATAAAAGCCCCTAGCAGGCAGGCGGCAGGCTCGAGCACGGATGCGAGACAAAGAAGAAGCAAGGGCATAGAGGCCTAGCCACACCATTCTTCCGCCTGAGCGCCATCTCCTAACCATTTTTCCTTTATTTTCTAATTAATGACGTAATTAAATAAAGAGTGTTTATTTAATTAATTATAATAGAATAAAGAAAATGTGAATTAATTAAATAATTCAGTTTATTTAATAAATAGAAGAATAAATGTTATAATGAATTAATTAAATAATTAAAAGTTATTTAATTAATAGATGAGAAAGGGACTTTAGGAAGTAATTAAATAATTAACATTATTTAATCATGACAATGAAGGTACGAATTATGAAGAAACTGAAGTTGCAAGCTTAGACCAAATTTCAATGTTTACAGGATGTGCTAAAACAAAGGATCAATGCACCAAAGTACTGCATAGATGCACTATAACAGAGGGTAAATGCACTAGAAAAATGCACAAATGCGCTAAAAGATTAACTTCATATATACAACTTTGGAAGGAGGGAGATGATGTGGATTACGTGTGTGATGCAGGTGTGAGCTAGGGCCATGCCTAAGCTCTTCCGTCTCTTTTCTTTACGCCTCAGGCTACTTGCTATCTCTGCTCGCGTCTCGGGGGTTTTCCTATGCTTTCGGGGGCATGGGTTGGCTTTGGGGGCAGAACCATATGCAGTTGTGGAGGGCGTTTTGTTATTCTCTATGTTTTGTTGTGCGACATCTTTGCTTGGTGGTGTCTTATGATCTGAGACTGGGGGTCTCTTATTCTGCCTCTCTTTGTTGGTGTGGGTGTGTTACCTAGTCCATGGAGAATTGGGGTTTTGTTTTGTCTCAGATTTCCTCTAGGGATTTGGAGATGGTAGAGCCGTCTTCTTCGTTGCATGCCAATGGTGAAGATCAGATGGGTAAACCCTTATATAGAGATGGGGTCTCTTCCTCAAAAGGGACGTTTGAAATTAAAAAAGTAAACGGATGCTTGGAAAGATCTGAGGATCGACCTGTTTTGGTTATTCAACCTGAGCAAGTTTCAGAAGATGTTGAGTACTGGGGTAATCATGCCCTTATTTGCAAATTTTTGGGCCTTCGTCTTTCTCTACCGGTGTTGTACTCCTGGGCTCGTCAGGTTTGGAATCCTGAAGGTGATATGGAGATTATTTTGGCAGCTAATAATTATTTTCTGGTCATCTTTTCTTGCATGTCGGATAGGAATAGGGCTTTTGAAGGAGGCCCTTATTTCTTTAACCAGGTGGGGCTTTTCATCAAGCCTTGGCACATGGGTTTCAACTCTACTGAAGAGATCCCCTCGTGAGTACCTGTGTGGGTTCGTTTGCCGAGGCTTCCTTTGGAATTTTGGAGGGAAGATATTCTTCATTCAATTTCAGTGCTTCTTGGAAAACCTGTGGGATCGGCTACACAAACTCAAGATCGTAAGGTAATTTATTTTGCTCGTATTTGTGTAGAAGTTGATTTAAATAATCCGTTAACAGACTCTATGGAAATCCGCTTGGGATCTTCTTCTTGGATCCAACAGCTAGATTATGAGACCCTCCCTTTTAGATGTTGAATTTGTCATGAATATGGTCACTTACACCGCAAATGTCCCAGATTTAAGCCCTTCCCCTCGGCTGCCTCTAGACCTTCTAAGGGAGACAAAGGGAAGGATCCTGTGCCTAATGAACCTGCAGATAGCGAGGGCTTTGTTCAGGTTAAGCCACGTAACAAAGGCAAGGGTAAGAAGAGAACTTGGTTGGATAGTCACAATGACGGCACTTTTAATAAATTTGATGTTCTAGAAGATTTGGCCCAGGAGGAAGGTATTCCAGTTGAGCTCTCTTCTGGGGCTAAGGGTATGCATGAAGGTCAGGATGAGGATGCAAAGAAGGAGGATCAGAGTGTATCTCCAGGGGACCTTCTGGCTGATCAAACTGCTCAGGATCTACCTTCTCAAGTTCAGGATATAAGGGATCTCCAAGGGTCACAGGCTCCGAAGGGAGCTGTTGTGATGGTGCCTGACCCCCTGCTCCTAAGGGGGCCTCAGACTCTGTGAAGGGTAACAAAGCCCCTCCTGCTTTAGGCTTACACCAGAAAGCCTTTAAAAAGGGGCCTCTTGATAAACCGTTAAGGAGTGGCAGGAAGACTGATCAAGAGAAGGTCAAGATTATTGGGGATACTTTGGTTGAGGCTGGGTCTGTGAAACCCATTGATTCCCACTTCTCCCACCCCCATAAATGATTGTGTTATCATGGAATGTTAGGGGGTTGAACAACATCCCTAGACAAAAGGCTGTTCGCAGATTAATTGAATCTCAGTCTCCCGATGTGGTTTTTATTCAGGAAGCTAAGCTTATAGTGGATGGTTTGGCTAATTGTGCTTCACACATCTGGCCCCAGGGCAATTGGCAAGGGGTGGGTGCTTTGAACAGTTCAGGGGGGTTGGCTTATTTCTGGAATCCAAGAAAAGTGCTACCGTTATGGTGGATTTCTAGTCGGTCTTCTATCTCCCTGGTAGCCTCTTGTTTCGTGACTGGAGAAAGGTGCCTCTTATCTAATATTTATGCTCCTACTAATCTTTCTGGTAAGTCAAATCTTTGGGCTCACATCAGTTTCATTCGGGCCTTAGACCCATTTCTCCCGTGGGTTATGGCTGGTGATTTTAATGCTGTTACTAGCCTGGATGAGAAAAGAGGAGGGATAGCCAAGTTGGACCCCTCTGCGGATCTTCTCAGGGATATGATTGGTTCCTTGAATCTCATTGATGTGAAGCCTTCCAATGGTGTCTTCACATGGAATAATAGGAGGTGTGGTGCTGAGGCTATCTCGGAAAGACTCGATAGATTTTTGGTTTCTTGCTATTGGATGAACAGTAGGTTGATCACTAGTTCTGAAATTCTTGATTGGAGAGGCTCCGACCATTGGCCTATCAAGCTCTCTGTCACCACGTATGGAGTCACCAAAAACCCTTCTTTCAAATTTTAGTTAATGTGGCTAAGGGATCAGTCTTTGCATGATCTTATGTTGGATTGGTGGTATGAGGGGTTGCTTCCACATGGGACAGCCATGTTTACTTTTTGTAAGAGGCTTCAGCATGTGAAGTACAGGCTTAAGAGATGGAATAACCAATGTTTTGGGAACCTCCATGCCCAGAAGATGGCTGCTCAGTCTAAGTTGGATAACATCACTCGTATGATTCGTGACCAAGGGCTGACCTCTGATCTAAGTATAGCTGAGTCCTTGGCTCTGAAGGGTTTAGAAGAGTGGGAGCTTCGGGAGGAGATCTTTTGGAAGCAAAAATCTCGTGTTGATTGGCTTCAGGAAGGGGATAGGAACACTGCTTTCTTTCATAATTCGGTTAAGGCTCGGAGGCAGGGGAATTCTATCTCTTCTTTGGTTTCGCCTGAAGGGGCTCATCTCTCTTCTTGTGTTGATATGTCCAAGGCTGCGGTCAATTATTTTTCAAACCTTTTTTCTAGGGAGGATCTTGCAACTAGGAATGAGGAGAGGGCCATCTTGGATTGTATTCCCCACCTAGTCTCTGCTGAGATGAATGGGGCACTCTTACATCCTATATTGTTACCTGAATTGGAGAAAGTAGTGTTTAACATGAAAAAAGGTAAGGCTCCCGGCCTAGATGGGTTTCCTATTGAGTTCTTCCAAGAGTTCTAGGAAATAATAAAGTTTGATCTCCTGGCGGTGGTTCAAGAATCTCACAAGAACAAAAAGATGCTCAAGGCCATGAATTCTACTTTCTTGGCTCTCATACCTAAGAAGGAGGGGGCTAATCAGCTGGCTCAATTTAGACCTATTGCGCTTTGTAATGTTGTGTACAAGATCATCACCAAATTGATTGCGGAGAGACTCAAACCACTCCTTGGTTCCCTGATTTCTCCTGAGCAGGGAGGTTTTGTTGAAGGAAGATAAATTTTGGATGGTGTTCTGATTGCTATGGAGGCTATTCATTATATGGCTAACTCTAAGGAGAAAGCTATGTTTATGAAACTTGACATGGCTAAAGCTTATGATCGGGTGAGCTGGGAGTTCTTACAGAAAATTCTCTTGGCTTTTGGCTTCGATGTGGAGTGGGTGAATTGGGTTCTTAGCTGTGTGACTTCATCTTCCTTCTCTGTTCTCATTAATGGGGAGCCTTCAGAATTGTTTAGTGCTTCTCGAGGTCTTCGACAAGGGGATCCTTTATCTCCTTATTTATTCATTATCATGGCAGAGGGTCTGGGAAGATTCATTAAATCTCAGGTGAGGCAGGGTCTTATCCAAGGTTGGAGCTGGAACAATTCTCTTCCATCCTACTCTCATCTTCAGTTTGTGGATGATACTGCATTGATGGGCATGGCTCGAATTAGTGAGGCAGTGAACTTCAGGAGTGCCTTAGACATATATTTGAAGGCATCAGGTCAGTGCATTAATGATGACAAATCATCCATTTATTTCTTTAATACCCCTCGACTTATTCAAAGCAGGATTGCTAGGATCCTTAGATTTCAGATTGGTTCTCTTCCCTTAATGTACCTTGGGATCCCTTTGGCTTTGGGATCTCAACGTAGAGATTACTGGCAGGGAATTTTGGAAAAATTTCGGAGTAAGGTTAGTCATTGGACTTTCAGATGGTTATCTTCTGCTGGGAGAGTGGTTCTCCTAAAGACTGTGGTGCAATCTCTCCCCATTTACAGGTGTTGTGTGCAAGTTCCCCCTTCCACCTTTGTGAGGGATTTTGATGCTTTGTCTCGGCAATTCCTTTGGTCTGGCAACCTTCTCTCCTCGAAGTGGAGTTTAGTCAAGTGGGAGTGTGTCTGTAGGCCGAAGCATGCTGGAGGCCTTGGTCTTCGGTCTATGGCTCTTGTTGTCACGGCCTTGGCTGCCAAGCTATACTGGAGGTGGTGCAACAATCAGGATCAAGACTGGGCTAGGATTCTTGCTCACAAGTATCTTCCTGGTGCTGATAGCCTTGATGTGCCGCGGCTTGCTTTGTTGGGTAAAGGTTCTTGTATTTGGGATACCCTTAAGAAGGGCGCTCAGCTGATTAAGGAGGGTCTCTTCTGGATTTGTAACAGAGGCTCTGATGTGCTATTTTGGCAGGACTCTTGGGATGGCCACCCTCCCATTCTTTCTAGTTTCCCTCAGCTTTGGCCTCTGTGCCATATCTTTTCTGAGGCGGGTTGGGTTAAGGTGGAGCATTTCAAAACATTCAAGCGAATTGGTCAGGCGATGGTGGCTTGTTGGAAGGACCCGTAGGAGTGGCCCATGGGTGGTTCAGATGAGGATCGTGATGTTCTTATTAGAGTTTTGGAGGACAGGCTCTGCAGCTCCCTTAATGAGAGGGATGTTTTGGCTTGGAGTCCGAGCCCAAAAGGCAAATTTTCAGTCGCTCAAGGCTATGCTATGCTTGACAAGAACTTACATGGTCCCACTGAGGTGAATTGGTGGAAGAAGGTTTGGGACAACTTTTCTTGGCCCAAATGTAATTTCTTCTTATGGTTGGTTGCTCAAAAGAAGTGCCTCACTTGGGATAATCTTCGCAAGCGCGGCTTTCAGGGACCGTCTATTTGCTTCCTCTGTTCGCACAGTGAGGAATGTACCTCTCACTTGTTCTTTCTTTGCCCTTTTTCTAAAGAGATATGGCATAGATGGTGGGAGGCTTGGCATCATGGTTGTACTCATGCTACCTCCCTAATTGATTTTTGGGAATGTCTTGGCAAGTCTCCGGCTAAGACTTCTTTCTTGCAGGTGGCTTGGTCTGTTGGGCCCGTTTTGATTCTTTGGAACCTTTGGCTGGAGAGGAACCGTAGAGTTTTTTGTGGTTCCAAATTGGGAAGTTTTCAATTGTGGAAGAAGATAATTAGTAGGCTTCAGGAGACCATTTCTGCTAAGTGTGATATGACTGAAAATATTGATCAGGGTGATCTTGCTGTGGTGCGGAATTTGAACCTGGGGGATAATAAAAGGGGTAACATTGCTGGGAGAAGACCTCGTCATGCTAGGCAACGGGTCTGTCGCGATGGGAGGTGGTCACCGCCCCCTGAGGGGGTTCTTAAGATTAATACTGATGGTTCTTCCCGTGGAAACCCTGGTCATGCTGGGGTCGGGGGTATTGGTAGAGGCAATGATGGTGGTGCGGTTTTTCTCTTTTCTATTTACAAGGGTCGACACTCTAATAATCTTATGGAGGCCCTTGCTATTAAGATTGCTATTGAGCGTGGCTGCTCTTTAGGTTGGAGGAGGATCATTTGTGAGTCTGACTCTCAGATTGTGGTGGATATTCTAAACAACCAGAGGTTGGATGATGTTAGTTGGCAATTAGCCTCTGTTGTCAGACAGATTTTGAGTCTTTGTAAGTCCTTGGTCTCTGTCTCCTTTTGTCACATCCCTAGAGAATGGAATAGAGTGGCTGATTGTCTAGCGAAGTGGGCTTCTGAGAATGTGGACGGCTGGGATATTAGTGGAAGGGAGGAGTTACCTCCCGATTATCATGAGATCTTAGAGAGGTTATTAGTGGAAGATAGGAATATGTAATGGGGTGGTTGGTTTTTCTGGTGGTGGTCTTGGTTTGGTGGGCCTCTAGCCTTTGCTTTGTACTTTGGATTTGATTGAATAAAATTTTTACCCCTTTCCTTTAAAAAAAAAAAAAATAGTAAATAAATTAGAAAAAATTACATGATGTTAGCTAATTTTCTACTAGAGTGATTTGTAAAATCATTTTTAAAATTCAACATTTAAGGGGGGGCACACTATATGCTATGTTATATTTGTTTGATGAAAATAAGAGCACTTTGTATGCACCCCAAAATTTGAACCTATTAATCCCCACCATTTGAAAAAAAATAGCAATTTAAAAACTAGATTTTAAGCACTACAATTCTTGTTCTTGTCACATCTTCAAATTTTGAGCATGACTATCTTCAATTTCTCATCCAACATCATTTTTTCATGATTTAAAAAAGTTACCAATTTTGACACCCTTTTGGTCCCCCATTTTCATGCACATACCCCTATTGAACTTTAAATGCACAATTAGAGCACTTGGCAAAGAAATAATTCTCTTATTAAATCCTAAGTGTTATATCCATATCATGAGGATGATTGATGCACATCTTTTTGTAGACAAGAATGTCATTAGAGAAGACCAAAGTGAATGTACATACGTAACCATGAAATATTATATTCATAAGGCTCTAAAAGGTAGAGGGGGCACTAGATAAAGTGAAGGGTATGACCAAAAATTTATAATGGCCTTCATCAGTCTAGAAGGTAGTTTTAGGGATATTAACTTCTATGAACAAAATTTGGTGATATCCTGAATGGAGATCCAACTTAGTGTAAAAAAAATTCTTGAGATCTCATCCAAAAATCATCAATAACATGGATACGAAATTTATATTTGATGATTAATTTGTCGAGTTCATGAAAATGAGAGCACATATGCTAACCTTCATCTTTCTTAGGAACACTAACTACTAGTGAAGAGTAAGGGTTGTTACTAGGGTAAATAATACTTTCCTATTAATGTATCTCCTTCACCATTTTCTTAGTTTCATTATTTTTCTCAAAAGGGTGCCAATAGGCTTGAATATTAGGAAGGTGTCTACCCAAGATAAGGGTAATGAAATGGTCATAGGGCCTTGGAGGGTCAATCTTGTGGGTTTTATTAAGACTAGTTATTTCTTATCAAGGAGACACTACAAATTCAACAAGAAGAAGAAATAGATTGATCCTATAGAGAGTGAAATTGGGCTAAAACACCCTTTCTCCAACAAATTTTCCATGTGGTTGGAGATGACCATTTAAACTTCACCTACCTTCAATCCTTATATTGTATGCTCTAGTCCATCATGGTGGAATTAGAGCCAAAGCTAAGAGTAATCATGAGTGATCATACCTAAGGCTTACAACCATTGGATACCTAATACCATATTGATGCACCCTAAGGAAAGATGAAACATAGTTGTAGTTATTTAATAATCCCCCATTGTAATCTTGGAATTGTGACACTTACCCCTACAAGACATATTATAATTTTTTTATCATAATTTAAAAATTTATGTAGGCATGAACATAATAGTGTAGTTGGTCAACCAATTTTTTGCTAATAAAGTTATGAGTGCTACCATCATCTATCAAGACCACTATATTTTTTTTTTTGATATAGATAATGACTTTAAGCATTTGGGTGGAAGAGAGTCCCGTCAAAGAATGAATATAAACATAAGCATCAAGAGTGGCTTATTGTTTTATAAAAACTAATTCTTCTTTTACATCTAAAAATTCTTGAAAGTCACGAGGCACTAGGGTGGATTCAATGTGATACAAGCGTCACTTGTTACATTTGAGACCATTTTTCCCTTTTTTATCACAACTGTAACATAGTCCCCTAGATTTTTTTGTACCATCTCTTCTCAGAGATTTTATGAATTGTGGGGGATTTAGTTCCTTTATATAATATCTCCTTTTTAGTTTTGAAAGATGACAAGGATTTGGCTAGTTTCTATTAGGATGTCAGTTTGTCTTCCACAAGTTATGCCAATGCCAAATTATTACAATAGGAGTCTAGTTTACACATGAGAACCTCTCCCCAAATATCCTCGTTGAGACTACTGGTGAAATAACCATGAGAATGACATATCCAAGCCAATTATCTAGTTTTATAATACTCTATTATTCCTTGATTAAATGTGTCTAGCAAAGTTTATTGAGGACATCAATAGTCACCATAGGCACTAGGGAAAAAATGGAGTAGAGATTCCTTGTGAAATTCTAACCAAGTGAGAAGTGGATAAGTATAATCCAACCAATAAAACTTTGATAGAAGAAAAATATTGCTCGAATTTTCCCAACCAATTAGAGAGTTATGAATCATCACATATATAAAGTGTAGTTTAGGGGGATGAAGAGGACAAACCTAGTTGTGGAAGACAAAATTTGTAGGAGAGGAAATTTTCCCTTTGTTTATAACTAAGAGTAACCAGTCCAATTGATGAGATAGTCTGGAGAGTTGGTCTTCAATATTATCAAATATTGCTTGATTGTTGACCTATATGAGATCAAGTCTATCATTGAGAGAGTCCAAAGTGGGCTCTTGTGGATCCTATTGGTCCTAAGAATCATGAACTAAGATCATAGGGATGAGAGGGACCTGAAAAAGAAGTAACTAAAGTTATGCAGTAGGCTTATTAACTTAAAGACACAAGCTTAATGGGATAATCCACTAAAAGAGGTAACCATTATCCATATCCCAAAAAAGAGGTAACCATTATCCATATCCCAAAAAAGAGTAGCTATAGATATGATAGATTAATCGGTTTGAAGAGATAAGTGTAACAAGATAATCCATTGTAAGGGTAAAATTTTGCCCCAAACTCTTTTTTTACCTATGAGTTTTTAAAATTTTAGATCCCTATGGGTGGTAAATTCAATTGGTTTCCTCAAATTTTCACTTGGTAGAGAGTTATATGTTGTCTAGATGGCCTATTTTTCTAGTTTGTATGGGTGCACACTTAGAACTAGCCTCATGGATCGATAAGTAGTCAAAATTGTATGGGTCAACATACACATTCAATGATGATTTGGTGATCTATGTTATGACCATGTGGCATGATCATTTCTCCTCACATCCTTTTGTAATATTGATGGGAGTCTTCCTATTATCCTAATGCACTCCTTCATGTGTCCACCCTTATTTCTCACCCTCTTAGCGTACTTTTCCTTTTAGATTTATTAAATATTGATCACCTACATTTAGTTGTAGGGAACTCTTAAGAGACCTTAAGGTCACCTTTAAAGTGACCCATGTTTAGTTTTAGGGTTGCTTGAGTGGCCTACCTTCATAAGAAGGATGACCCTGTAATGACCCCTTCTAAATCCTAATCTATTTAGTATCCATTAGCCTATTTCCAGAGTTCCCGTAGGCTAAATGAAAGGGTAAATGGGACTCCATGATCCTTGGAGGATTTAGTAGCAACAGTTATTAGTTTTTTGTGTTGTCTTTGAGCTTAGGGGATTATTTTAGTTTGAATGACTCTTTGTAGTGTTATCGAATGATCTAGGTATTCTCCAAAATTATTGGAGAACACGTCTATTTTTTAGAAAGTCTAAAAAATGGCCTCATTTACTCATCCAGTGCCTCCATGTCTTATTGGTGCAGTCAGAATTAGATTTTGAGTTGATTCAAGATTTTTTGTCGTAAGGGGTAAAATATTTTAATAGTTCACTTAAGTGTAATGTTTAACTGTTCTTTTATTTTCACTTGTGTTATAACCTCTTGTAAAGTGAAAAAGGACCCCCAAGTTGGATTCCTAGACTAGAGAATGGGGATGTTGGCACATGAGAGATTATTATTATTTTTTAAAAGGTATTTTTGAAAAGGGGGAATTATCTTATTATTTTAAAATTGCTTTATCTCTATCCAAAAAGTTATATAAGGAGGTCAGGGGTAGCTCATTTGGACATGTTAGTTGAGATAATGAAGTGTTGTTGGTTTGAGTTTGGATCCTTCAAGGATTTCAAGATGAAAAACCCTCAAGGTTCATTCTATTTTTAGAGTTGAAAGAAACTCCCTAGTTGGACTTGGTGTGGCTTCACTGCAAGAGTCGCCATTGGAGCTATTGGTGAAGATTCTTAGTTTGATTTCAGAGATGAATTGCTTTTTTTTTTCTAGTTGTTATATGTTTGGTGTGATTTTCTAACATTTGTAGAATGTTTGGAGTGAGATTACCTTGATTTTTTCTTGCTAGGCCATACCATTTCTTGCACAGGTAACACCACCCTTTTGATGATGCAGATCGAATGTTGAAAATTATCTTATGGGTATTGACTCATTCTTTTCCTTAGCATTGGGAAACCAAGTATGCAAGTTTTTTAATAAAAATTGGAGTCTATAATTTTTGGAAGCTAATCGCCCCTCCTAACAGGTTGTACATTCTTTGAAAGGGGATATGTGAGTTTATAGAGGGAACCACCCCTCATAACCTAACTTTTGGGGCCTTTGGAGTGATGCCTAGACCTTTCTATTCCTTGTAAAATATTCTTAGAGTATTCTTTGGAGATTTTGTGAACTTATTAGGTGGTATGCCATATTATTGCTTGTTGTTCTAAGGTTTTTCAAACCTGTTATTGCTATTTTTCAGACCATTTTCAAACTCTCGAGTGCCATTGTTGAGGTATACTTGTTCATTCTTAGCAAGGGGTAACTTATTCATGTGTTGGGTATCATTTTGGGAAGTTGAATCAAGTGTTTAGCATCATTTTTATTGTAGTATCAGTATATGTTGTTCTAAGGTTGATTTGTAATGAGCTCTTATTATAACACTGTTTGGTAGTACCATCGATTACTTAGCTCTTATGTTTATTTTCTATTCACCCCACTGAATAAGTGGTTGCATTGCACTAACCCCACTACATAAGTGGTACTTGATTTGTACTAACTACTAGAAAGTGAAAGAGTTGTTTACTTTCAGTTTGTATCCACTACATAAGTGAAAGCTTACTACTCACCCCACTAACAAGCGGTTGTTTTTTGGTAGAATTTTAATGTAAACCTTGCCATCATATGCTCTCACCTTGCCTGCATTAGGGTCTGGGTGATCAAAAAGTAGAAGGTAGTTGGTTCAGTTGATTATCAATGTTCATTTTGATGCTAACAAGTTGTTTAAAATTCAAAAAAATTGGGGTGGATATTACAAACCCATACGTCGACATGAGTGACCTTATTGTAAGTTGGTGTGCATGTGAGTTACTTCCTTTTGACTTGTATTTGTCCAATTTCCCTTTTGATTAGCTTATTTTTGTCCCAACTTTATTTCTTGTTTTTATTCCTATTTTTAGCCTATTTTTTCCTCTATTAGCATCTCCTCTTTTCTAGATAAACCCCCTTATCTCATTTATATATGAGAGAGAATGCATAGAGAATAAAATAATATAAGAGTATTTTTATTGTAAAAGCTTGGATAAATTTTGAATAAGCTACTCCCTTCATAAGATAGAAGGATTGTTAGGTTTCCTTTGCATATCTTTGCTAGAATCTTTAAATCCCTTTCTCTAGGAACTTGGATCACTTTTAGAAGATGACATGCCTCTTTACAAAACTCAATACCAAATCCTCAATTCTAGGTTCTAGCCTCACCTACATAGCATAAGAAGCCTCTTTTCCTTCCTCTGAAATGAATCCCAATCTAGGTCTTCCACTTCCATCAAGTAGAGTAGCCTAAGGTTGGAAGAGGAAAATAAACTATGGATAAAATTTTGATCCTCTAAGGACCCAAATCACAATAGTTGTAAAGAAGCTTCAAATTTTCTTCTAGGTTCTTTAATTTCAAAAGCATTTTCATTGGAAATCTTCATTTATATTAGTACTTAATTAGATCACTTAAATTTTCCTAATGACTATGACAACTTATTTTTTCTTGGTTAGTATAGAATTTACTTCCATATGCATGTTTAGATTTAAATTACTTTCTAAATCTTGCAAATAGATTAGAAACTTTCTTTGAGATCATTTCTCAATTTTTTAAAAATAGCATAGATTATATTCAAAAGTCATAAAGAAATAATCTATTAAAATTAAAAAATGAGTTCATGCTTTATTTAAAAAGGGAAAAATAAATACAATAGATTATTTTTTGCATTTAGCATTCTTAGTTACAGACTCTGAACTTTTGGAAGCATGAAAAACAAGAAGAAAGATACCCTTAGTTTCATCGCGAGGCATGCAATAAATGTTAAACAAAATGTAAAATAAAACAAACATCACAACTTCAACAAAGCAAGCAAAAATTCCAAAATCATTGTCCTTTGAGTTTCCTATCTCTCACATGGATTTTCACACCAGATGTATATGGGGATTAAAGAATATTGGATTGAGTCAAATTTGGATGAAATTCAAGAGAACATACCTGTTCTCATGAAATTTTGAGAAAACACTGAGTAAAGGCGGATAAGAGAAGAGTCTTGTGCAAGATAAAATGTCCTATAGATAGAGCTCATCAATCTTATCAATGCCAAAATTGTAGCAATAATACTCCAATGAGCCAAAAGATAAATCCTAAATGCACCTATCATTCTAAGTAAGATGAACCCTGCTTCAAGTGACCATATTTCTATCACTCATTAGGCTTCCCTTCCCTATGAAGAGGGTATTCCTTCAAACTTTCCCTCATTGGATTGGAATTTTCCACAAGAGTAAGTAATTAACTTAGTTGTTTCCATTAGCAAAGGTGCAATGTATATGTTATTATGAGTCCATATAGTCTATTTTGTGGTGATTTGATTTATGCTATCATAAGATTACAATATGGTGGTAATATTGTAGAAGAATACACTAAAAAATTAAAGATATGTTTTGTGTAAAGAGAATACTGATAACTCTAGAACAAATGTCAAATACCCAACTTCTAGGAAGAATATAAAAATGTTGTTTTTAGGTTAGACAACACACAAGTGGGGATAAAAGGGGGAAGACACTATAGGGAGTGTCTAATCTATGAGCCCACCAATACAATTGTGTCATTCAAAACTAATGTTAGCCCAATATTTTAGAGTGTTGACTATAGAGGGTAAGGATTGTTCCTATAGTCCACTATTCTATCTCTAAGGTGTATAGTAAGTAACTCCTTGGGGCTTACTAATGTATCAGAGAATATATGCAATTAAATATTACCTAAGATTGGTGTTAAAACCAAACATTATATTTAAACTATGATAGTAACTAATGATAAAATAAATAATCAAGCAATTAAATGATAAAATAATATAGAGATAAATAACAATACATAGTGCTTATGGACTTACATGGGTAAAACCATACTAGTAAAATCCCAATAAAAAACTAGAATCTTTATATTCAACAATAGTTACAAAATTGTCTAATAAAGCATAGACCAAACATGGGGATACAATTATCCTTACTTCCATAGGACTTTTCCTTCTAGTGCATTATTTCCAATTTCTTTTTTTTCTTCATAAAATACATAGAAGAATCCTCCCTTAAATACAGGAAGAAGGGATGGTAAAATAGTTGAAAGGGTAGTTATCATACCCTTTCAAAAAACTACTTGTTTAACAATTAATAAAGTAATGAATTGTTTATTAATTTGTTAATTGTTACAAGGAGTAAATAATTTTATAAAACATAAAATAAGAACATTAATAAATATTATAAGGGTTTGACCCAGGTAATAATATGTTCTAACACTCCCTTTTAATATTTATAGGGGGAAATTCTATAAATTTGTATAAAGAAAAATGAAGTACCCTAGTGATGTAGACCTTTA
>VDFB02377277.1:0-22837 GCA_007258455.2 Sequoia sempervirens
ATGAATGAATGGATTATTTTCATAGGTTCTGATTAGGATTTTTTTTATTTCAGTCAATTTGATGAAGATGAATCTGTGTTTAAGTGTAATAAAGATGTAGAGCCAAGTTGTGGTGTTTTGTGGCTTTGTAGAATTGAAGAATCAAGGGAAATTGTATGAGATTTTGATGAAAAGATAGTGAATCAAAGATGCTTGTTCAATCTTATCTTCTTCAATTGTGTTTGGGTCTGATGTACCCTAATTAATTGTTGTCTTTGGTAGATGCTCTTGCATAAATTGGTATCAGAGTTGGTTGATTCTGATAAGTTGGTTAAGTTGTTGTTAATGTTGAGTTATTGAGTTTGGTTGCAGGTGCTTGATCCATCTAAGCTACAGAGAGAAGTTATGAGTTTGTGTGAGTTTGTGCAGGTTGAGAAGATAACCTGGTTGCTGCCAAGAAAAGGGAGAAGAAAGTTGAGAGAAGTTGGAAGAAAGAAGGAACTTGCCTAGTTTGTTGAGTTGTTGAGTTGTGTTGTAGTAAGAAACAGATGGATACTTGTCTGAAGAAGCACTTGAGTTTGCATCCTGAAGAGTACTCCACTGATGGGAGTAGTTGAGAAGATGAAAAGGTGATTGGTCAGAGAAAGTCAAGGATGAATTGTGAAAGAAAGAGGAAAGATTGTTGAAGAGAAGAAAAGTGCAAGGACAATCCTGTGTTGTTGGTAAAGAAAGAGTTGGTGGAAGATGAGAGTTGAGAAAGGGTAGTCCTGTGTACTTTTGAAAGAGAAGAAGATTGTGAACCTGAAAGTCAGAGAAGAAAGAAAAAGGCAAAGACAAAGTGAAGATGTTGATGAAGACAGAGTTGGAGGCAAAGACAAAGGTAAGTACAAAATTCAGAGAGTAAAGAAAGAGGAAGCAGTCCAAGGAAGATTTGAAATTTGTTTTGCAGGTGAAAGAACAAGAGGACATGTTTCCAAGATACTTGGAAAGGTTTTTTTGGTCGGTTGTATGGTGCAAAAGTACCTTGCTCTTTAATGCCTTCAATAGGAATTTTTTCAAAAATTTAATTTTTCAATGTAGAAGCATGTAAACAAGGTCTTGAGAAGTCATGATAAATATATTTAAAGTCTTTAATAGGTCTTTACGAGGTCAGTTGGGTAAATTTTCAAAAATGTTACTAAGTATTGCAAAGTTGTCAATAATGTTAAAAAAAAAGCAGAAAGAGCACAAAATCAGGAAGGTCAAGAGTCATGAGGGAAAAAGAATGGTTTGGTCGGTTGGAAGATGAAAAGGAAGTTTCCTTAACTATATGAAACATCTTTAAAAATCTTGTAGAGGTGATCCAAGGATCATTTTATGTATTCTTAAATCAAATTTTGATAATAAAGTTCCCTATTTTTCCATTTTTTTGTGTTTTTCCCATTTACCAGTCCTTGTATGAACTGTATAGCAGAATATAAGCTTTATCATTGATTTTTTTTCTTATTGTAAGGTTTTATAAGTCAATTAAAGGATTCTTGAGAGGGTTACATCAGATTTAGAGGCTAAATTTTTGTGTTTTGTTAGAAAACCCCAGTATAAGGGTTTGAGAGTCTTATAAGAGTCTAAATTCTCCATCCCACCGTTGTAGGTTAAGTAGAATGGTGGGATAGAAATTTCTTATTGTAATTATAATGTTTTAATGTGGAGTATGTTGACAGGGAATAGGGAAGACAAGAAACTAGCATTTAGTTGCTGCCCTACAGGGGAAAAAATAGAGTTTTCAATAGAAATGGATGGTTCCAAATGTACATATGATGTATTAGCATGTAAGGAGGCTAGAAAATGGTTTATTTTGTGTGAGAAGACATATTTAAAGTTGATTTAAGCAGTTTCAAGATAGCATGAGGTTTGTAAAGAGTATTTTAAATAAACCCTTGGTTGTTTGGTTCTAAATGATGCTTAATTGAGGGCTTTACATTATGATGTATTATTGAGCTTTTCAATTCCTAAAAGCTGGTGAAATGGGAGTTTTGGAACCTAACTCAATGCTTCCCAGGGCTATTTGGGTGATTGGATATGATTTGAAGGTACTTCCTTTGATAATTTGACCTAATTTTGTGCATTTCCAATGATATAGTTAAGTTTTTTGTTGTTTGTTACAAAACAAGTTTCAGTGCTTTTAAAGTATGTTAAATTTGAGAAAAATGGGTTTTTGGATCTGTGAATAACTCATGGGGTTTTGATGTGGGCTTGATGGCATACCCGTTTTAGTGGTTTGCAATGCTACTAGGGTTTGAGTCATGACTGCAGGAAAAAAGAGGAAAGTGAGTAAACAGTGATAAGGGTGTTTGTTCTTGATTTAAAACTATCTAATTGAAGTTTTCAAAGAAGTCTTAATGCTTGGGAAAATATTTGGTGGCAATATTTTTTGTTTGAGTGATTTGGCAATGTGATTCTAATGTGCAAGATTGGTGTCATGACTGCAGATTTGTAAAATATATTGGTTTAGAGATTTGTGAATGTGTAATGGTTTGTTTCACTCAAAAATATGATGATTGCAGTGCCTTAGAAGTCTAGTAAAAGGCAACAGGAATGAATGGTTGGTTGTCTTATTTCCTTGGTTGGAAATAGATGCAATAAAGAGTAAATTGAGCATGATGAATGAATGGATTGTTTTCAGAGGTTCTAATCAAGATTTTGTTTGATTTCAGTCAATTTGATGAAGATGAATCTTTGTTTAAGTTTAATAAAGATATAGATCCAAGTTGTGGTGTTTTGTAGCTTTGTAGAATTGAAGAATCAAGGGAAATTGTATGAGATTTTTATGAAAAGATAGTGAATCAAAGATGCTTGTTCAATTTGATCTTCTCTAATTGTGTTTGGGTCTGATGTACCTTGATGAATTGTTGTGTTTGGTAGATGCTCTTGCATCAGTATTTCTTTTGTGTTGAACCTATGCTTTTGCAGATCTGAGTTGTTTTCTTTTGGGCATCTATTGGTGATATCTTTTGGTTTGTAGCTTCTAGTTTGAGTGAGAATGAAAGATGCGTTCACTGATATGTGAACTAGTTTTATAAAGTTTTTTGTCTGTGGACTAGGAGAAATTTTTCGGCTCCACAGTCCTTTTTTGGTTTGTTTTAGGTCTTGTGGATCTGGAATATGTCCTTTACTGGTGTTCTTTGTGTTCTGTCAAATATGTTCATGATCTGGTGCTCTGAAAGTCAAGTTTCAACATTGTTGTGTGTGTTTGTTCAATCTAGATCGACTAGTGAGAAGTATTCTAAGTTTGAAGGTTGTTGCAGCTGATGCAGATGTATCAGAAGGTATTTGAGATGTGTTATGGTGATTAGTGAAGTGTGTTGTGGCATCTACATGTTACTTCTTGTTGGGAAGCGTGTACTTCAAAGCTCATTTTTGTTTTCATTAGGTTTGGCTGACCTGGTGTTTACACTTCATATGAAGGATTAAGAATTAATTAAGGAAGCATGTGATTGATCTGAGATGATGTTTTGGGTCTTGGTTAAGTGTTGGTTTGGTCTGCTCTCATTCCTTTCCACCGCGAGAATGTTGATTTTCTGACATAATTTGAATTTATGAAATGAAGCATGTGTAGCCGACCTTGGAGAAAGCTTCAAAGGTTGAAGATGGTATAAATACAAGTCAAGATGTTGCGAATGAATGAATCAATCCACAAGTTTGAGAAGAAAAGTTGTGTGAAATTGAATTAAGGCAGCAGTACTTTAATGTGTTAGATTCCTAAAATCAGTGAGTTGATGATGTCTACAATTCTTCTGATCTAGGCTATGGGTGTGTGTAATTTGTTGTGATGGATCTTTCTATAATATTTTGTATTTGTAGGTAGTGAGCCTCCCTATTGGAAAGTGAGTCCTTTTTGTAGGTAGTGAGCCTTTGTATCCGGACAATGAGTCATTTTGGGAAATGAGCCTCTTTGTATTTGGTTGTGCAATTACTTTATATTGTGAGCTAATCCTCACCATGGTTTTTTTGTCATTGGGTTTTACACATAAATCTGGTGTTTTCTGTGTTGATATTGCTTTATGCTATTTTCATTTCATGTTCATACTTAATAACAGACTTAAGTGGATAATAAATTGATGTGTTTGAATATTTGATTTTGTTTTTTATGACAACTGATTCACCCCCCCTCTCAGTTGTCTTGCGCCTTTCAACACTTCATATTCAAGTTTCAAATGTCCATCGTTTACTTTTATGGATCTATTCCTTAAGATCTCCATACTGAATATGATTAATCTTGAAGTGGACATTATTAGACAATCGTCTTCTCCATAAATAATGGTTCAAACTCTTCGTTGTCATACCAAGTATGGCTTTGTCCTTGTAGAACACCATAGTCGATCTATTTATTCATGACATTAAATATATTTTAGTTTGATTCATTATAAAATCTTGTATTCGAAGTAATGTTCATTAATGATTCAGCATTATAATCTATATAATTTTGATAACTCAACTAAGAACCATCTGACTAATCTCTAGATTCTTCATAGGTTTCTCTGACATTATCCTTTGTATAATTATATAAAATACCTATGCTTGTCTATATATAGATAATCTTTCAACACATATATTCTTATATATGAATGTATGGTAAGATTATAGCCATGTTGGATAATATTTTATACTTGAGAGATATTTGTGCTTTTACACCTTAAAATATCCTAGCATTATAGCTTTGGTTTTGTCAAGAACGTAAAGTCCTCTTCTCAAGCTTAAATTACCATGCATAGGCAATAATAAAGACTCTTGGTCTAATATATAATATGATATCTTTCAAAGACAATAAAGACATATTCACTTCTAATATGTTTTCATACCCTCTTGCTAATATGCAATATAAACTTGTTTAATAACAATATAAATAAGACATTGTCTCATTGGGATAATATCAAATTCACATACTTAACATTTCTTCGCTACTTGGTTTAACAAGTTGGTTGTTTGGGTTAAACACAGCTTTCGAGAGATTCTTGTCTTTTCACTAAAACTCTCACAAATATTTATTAACCATGCATTATGTGAATTAAACACAATTCTAATAATGTTTTAAGTATAAAATTTCTTTGAACTAACCAACTAGTTACACTAGTTCATATTAACTCTTTGCATTCTCAATTGGCCTTTTTCCTAATTAAACTAAACTTTTCATACAAACATATATATACTTTTCTAATAGCCACTCTTTGCACATAGCAAGGGCAAGCAAACTCAGATAGATAAAGAGTTTTAATAAGAATTTGAAAGAGAAGGAAAGAATTATTTTAATCATGTCTGGATTAAAATAGCTTGACTTGAATTCTTGATAATCCTTGCTTCAAATCTACACAATGACTCAGCTCTATCCTATTTCCTTCTTAATTTCCAGCTCTCAGCTCTATTTTTGCACCTCTCCCTTGCTTCTAAACTATTAAACTACAGCTACCAAGCAATCTATAACTGAAACTAGCATACTATCCTCATTCTTTGACAAATAGATAAACAAATTGAAAATGCTCTTTGCAAAAAATTCACTCTTCCTCACAACTCATGAATGCACTATACTCTAGATTATCAAAATGAATGAACCCCCAAATGATGAGCAATTTCCCTCTATTTATACTAAAAATTAAAAGCAATCAATTTGCAAAATGGAAGATTAATTCATTCAAATGATGCCACCACTTAAAAATCTTCCATATGTGGGGTTTTTTTTGCAAGTGTGGATAAGTTTTGAAAATTTGGTGTTGTCATTGATTTCAACCACATATTTTTTCATTGGTGTCAACTAGTTGATGGAAGAGGTGTTAATTGAATTATCTAGGTGTGTATGTATAGTTGAGGTATTGAGGAAGTTTTGTGAGTACATGGAGCTATCTTTATGATGAAGAGTTTGGAGATGATGAGAGATTCTATGATAAGCTAATATGATGCCTTCGGTGCTTGGTTTCCAAGTTCTTTAAAAAAAACTCGAAGAAATGAGAAAACAATCTTATAAAGGTGTGTTTAGTGGTTAAGAATGTGCAATGGGATGTGCTTTGCATTTCTTCTATTTTGATGCTATGCCTATGCAATTCAGATATGTTGGTGAGATATTTTTAGAGATGTTATATTCAAGATATGGTATGCTAGATCATCGTACAGTAGAAGTTGTGTTCACCAATGTGTGACTGCATATTGTAGAGGTGTCTGGGAGAAATATTTTGGCTCTATGTTTCTCTGCATTTATTCTTTAGGTTTTTTATTCTAAAGGTGTGTTGATGGTGTTGGTAGTTTACCTTAGTCAAGAGGATTTGAGGTTTGGTGCTTCAAAAGATAAGTTTTCAAGTAATAGTGTTTGGCAGAGTTGTCTAAGTGTACAAACCTTGTACATTATTCAAGTGGAAGTTGTTGTGAAGTATTTTAATGGATTTCAGGATGTTGGAGGAATATTCTAGATCATTTTGAAGCATGGTGTGTGGTTTGCAAGTCGTCTTTGATTTTGATGAAGCGTGTACTTAATTGATTAATGTTGTTCGCATGGGTAACAGTTGACCTGGTGTTTACACTACACGTGAAGGATAAATATTGTTTGTGGTAGAGTGTGGTTGAGTGGTGTTAATGATTTAGGTCCTAGTTAAGTTTTGATGTGGTCTGCATTCACTTCTACCCACCATAGAAGTGTTTTGGCACTGACCTAATTTGAATTTGCACATTTGAGGTGCATTGCCGACTTTGGAGAGGGTTTCAAGGTTGAGAACAGTATAAGTATGAGTTGAATTGTTGAAGGAGGTTAAGATAGATGTAATATAGATGAATGTGTGAAGTGTATGATGTGAGTGATGTGAAATTGAGCAGAGCAATGTGAACTTTCAAGTGTTGGATTACCAGATGTAGTGAGAAAAAGGTTTCTACAATCATTCAAACAAACTATGAAGGTGTTAGAGATATTGTGGTGGAATATTTGTTGCATTGAGATCATGTTCTTTGTGTAATATTTCTTCTCTATCTTATTTTTGTACTCCGGAAGTGACCCTTGGTTGTGAGTCTTTTTGGATAGTGTTTGTTATTCTGGCAGTGAGCCCTTGTAACTAATTTTGTTATTACTTATATTGTGAGATAATCCTCACTGTGGTTTTTCCCTTCTTTGGTTTTCCACGTAAATCTGGTGTTCTCTTATTTTTGGTGTTGAGTTGTTTAAGTTTATGTTATCATATTTTCATGTTAAAACTTCTTAACATATTAAGGGTTTAATAAATTCTTGTGAATATGAATGTTAATGAAGGTTTTGGAGTTTTGATAAGATACAATTGATTCACCCCCCTCTCAGTTGTCTTGTTCACTCAACAATTGGTATTAGAGCAAGGTTCCTTGGGGAAAATATTAACAGCTTGAGGTAGATCTAGGATGGAGAACATGAAGGAGATCCCTATGTTTGATGGCACAAACTATGCATTTTGGAAAGCGAATATGGAAGGCTATCTGGTTTACCTTGGATATGATATTTTGCAAGTAGTGAAGACTAATTACACTATACTTGCAAATGGACCGAGCACAAGTAATGATATCAAGACCTATGAAATAAATGGTAAAACAAGGTTTGTTCTTTTGAGTAGTCTTGAAAATTCTAAATTAGTGAAAGTTATGGATTTGAAAACTGCTAAAGAAATTTGGGATAAGTTGGAAAGTATTTATGAAGGAGATACCATGGTCAAACAAGCTAATATGTAGAATTTGAAGACACAATTTGAGAACCTACAAATGTTTGAAGAATAAAATATCACAAGCTACATGCAGAGAGTTGATGAAATTGCCAGTGCAATCAGAGGTCTTGGAGGAAAGGTCAAAGAAGCTAAAATGGTAAAGAAAATTCTTAGAACCCTTACTAAAGCTTACAATTATAAAGTTGTTTCTATTGAAGAATCTCAAAACCTAGATCAATATTCTAGAGATCAATTGTATGGATCTTTAACTGCTTTTGAGATGAGAGTTTGGTAATAAAAATGGTGCAAAGATTGAGACTGTTTTAAGCCTGCTAAAATAGAGAAGACTGAAGAACCAATTTAGGAAGATGTTGATGATGTGGAGGCTAACTTTGTGAGAAGGATGAGAAAAGGTACTGGTAATTATAAACGTAAATTACCTTTCAAATCTTTCAATTGTAGACAAATAGGTCACTATGCTTCAAGATGCCCAAACAGAGTTGTGAATGACAAAAACAAGGAGAATAAAGGTTAAAAAAAGCTATTATGTTAGAGAAGATGTTGGTGTTTCTGATGATGAATCTGATTATGGAGATCCTAATGATGATGAATTCTTGTTCTTGGATTTAACATATGAATTTTTTTTTGCTAACTCTAAAATATGTGTGAAGGAAAGTGCTTCGGAGACAAAGGAGACAAAGGCTAAGCCTAAAGGTGCTTTGGTATATGCCTTTCATGTTAGAAAAGATAAGAACTATTGGACCATTGATAGTGGCTACTCAAATCATATGATAGGAGACAAGAGTAAGTTTTTTAAATTTGAAAAATATGATGGACTTGTTATATTTGGAGATGATTTAGGTGCTAAGATTTGTGGAATAGGTTCAAGCAGTTTTGATGGCAAGCATAATAATGATGATGATTACTATGTCAAGTGTTTAAGGCATAACCTTTTGGGTATTGGACAAATTTGTTGTAAAGGATATAATCTTGTGTTTTAGGATGATGGATGTGAGATCAAAAAAGGGTTTGGAACTGTGGTTTTTTCTAGAAAGAGGACAGATGGAAATGTTTATCAACTCAAGGGTGTTGATGGTAATTACTTTATGACTTGGATTAATGAAAGCTAGTTATGGCACAAGAGCATGTGTCACATCAATTTCGATAACTTGGTTAGAATCATTTCAATTCAAGCAATGAGAGATTGGTCAAGTATTACAAAGCCTATCAATGATGTCTACAAAGAATGTCAAATTGGGAAGCAAACAAGAAGTTTCAAGGGTAAAGAACAATCTTCTACCGGATTATTGGAATTGGTGCATGCAGACTTTTGTGGTCCTACAAGAGTAAGAATTCTTTAAGGTGATAGGTATTTCGTGTTTTTGATTGATGATTACTCTAGAATGACATGGGTTAAGTTTCTTAGAGAAAATTTTGAAGCCCTAGATAGATTCAAAAATTTATGGTTGAGAATGAAATGGATTTGAAGATCAAATGTTTGAGGTATGACAGAGGTGGAGAATTCACCTCCAATGAATTTAACATTTTTTGTGAGAATCATGGAAAAAAGAGGTATTTTCCTACCCCTAGGACTCCTCAGCAAAAGGGAGTGGTTGAAAGGAAAAACATGAATGTTCAAGGAGCTGCAAGGACTATGATGAAAGAATATAACCAACCGAGAATTTTATTGGAGAGAAACAATTCAAATTGTTGTTTACATACTTAATAGAGTTTAAGCAAAGGAAAACATCACAAAGACTCCCTGTGATTTGTGGTACGGAAAGATCCTTATTGTAGTACTTCAGAGTATTTGAAAGAAAATGCTATATCATAAGAGATGATGAAAATTTAGGAAATTTTGATACAAGGTCTGATGAAGGTATCTTCCTTGGATATTCTACTAAAATCAAAGCTTACAGATGTAATAATAAAAGATTTTGAAAGATTTTTGAGAGTGCAAGTGTTAAAGTAGATGAAGATTTGTAGAATTCAATGGTGATAGATGGATATGAATCAGATGAACCTACCTATAGAGAACAAGAAAAAAAAGCTAAGGAATAGCAAGCACAGGATGAAGAGGAAGAAGCTCTACAAAATACCCCTAAAAGCCCTAAGTATGCGAAGAGAAATCATTCTAAAGATCAGATCATTGGAGACAAAAGCATAGGTGTGTTGACAAGAAGGAAAGTTGTTGAAGAAGAGGTAAATTTATGTCTACTATCTGAAGTTGAACCTAAGATAGTGATTGAGGCATGTAAGGATGAACATTGGATGAAAGCTATGGAAGAATAATTTATGCAGATTGAGAAGAATCTGACTTGAGAACTTTTCCCAAGACCAGCAAACAAAACATAATTGGATCTAAGTGGGTGTTCAGAAACAAACTAAGTGAGAATGGAGAAGTGATAAGAAAAAAGTAAAGGCTTGTGTGTAAGGGCTATGCACAAGTTGAAGGAATAGACTTTGAGGAGACATTTGCTCTGGTGGCTAGAATGGAAGCAATCATGATGTTTTTGGCTTTTACAACACATAAGGATTTCAAATTTTATCAGATGGATGTGAACTCTACTTTCTTGAATGGAGAATTGGAAGAAGTATGAATGGAACAACTGAAAGGATTTCAGTTATTAGATAAACCTAATATGGTTTGAAAATTGAAGAAGGCATTGTATGGACTGAAGCAAGATCCTAGAGCTTGGAATGTAAAGTTGGATAAGTATTTGATTCAGCAAGGATTCAATAAATGAACTGCACATAGTAACCTTTACTTTAAGGTTGAGAAGGATCAAATCTTGATTGTAGTTGTGTATGTTGATGACATAATATTTGGAGGAAACAAAGCTATGTGTAAGAAGTTTGCAGAAGAGATGTTGGAGTTTAAGATGTCTATTGTAGTACCCCTCCATTTATGCTTATGTTTTCTGGTTACATGTTTTCATACTGTTAGATTTTGGTACCTTGTTTTGGATATTTGGATCGCTGATTTTGAGCGACAGTGGATTTATTTTGTGATATGATGATACAATGTATGGTGATTACTATTTTCTGATATGCTTTGATATAGCGTAGATGTTTTCCTTCAGTTGATTATTGCTATATATATGTTTATGATGGACTAATTGGTTTAATTTGTCAGTCTTGATGTGACTATATTGGAGTGGAGAACGGAATGCATCACTTCGCTTGCGGAGTGCCTTGTGATGTCCGTGATTTTCAACACGGTGTGCCTCGCATGGATTATATATATATATGCATGTTTATTGGTTCTTGGGATGTAGTACATGACACAGAGACTCCACAGTTATTGTCGAGAGCATGTCAAGACTCAGGGAGGAATATGTTGATTGGGAGGTAGTAGCATGGTTCATCCTAGTCTAGTCTTTAACCCGGTCATAGTACATCATCAGTTTAGTTTGGAGTTTCAGATTGTTTTGTCTTTTCCTGTTTGGATTATTTGCTTGAAAAGGAAAATTTTGTTAATTAATAATAGTTTATTATGTTTTAATTTACTGTTATTTAAATTAATTTTTAAATGTTAAAGAAATAAGTTTTACATGTTATTTAATAAATTAATTAGTTTGTTTGGTTAAATAATTTGATCTTAGAGATTAAATTTATTTAATTAAATTAATATTGTTTAAATTGTGTGTGAATAGATTTTATTTAAATTAATATTTTTGTGGAAATGGCATTTTTAATTATTAAATAAATATGCAATTTGAAAATTGAAATTTAAAATTTAAAATGAATTAAATCCATGCAAATCTTGAGAGGCAAGATTGTCGAGAAGTGGTTAAAAGATATTTTGTTACTTCTCGACATGTGTGCCAGTTGAATTTATGGTTTATGGTTGAGGTTGTTCACGGATATTATTTTGGATCTGGGGAAAACACAGGGCTATTCTATTCTTCACGAGAAAAATATTAGAGCTCTGTAAAAATTTCTGTTTATGCTATTTTTTTTGGTAATATTGTATACTTGTGGAAGTTCTCTGGTTTGCAAATTGGGAATTGGTGTTCGGGAAAGGCTTTGGAAGCTACAGGCAACAGAGGTTCTCATCACCAGACAGTCATCTGAAGCAAAGAAACACAGGTATTCTCCTTGTGATTCTTATTTTGTTTGTTTTTGGAAGGGAATGTTGTGAAAAGAAATTAAGTTTAATTTAAATCCCTGTACTTCTCGTAAAGAAATTGTTCCCTGTATTTTTGTTTGTAAAATTGTTGGTTTCAGAAGAATTTCTGTAGCATACTTTATGTGGAAAATATTTAAATTCGTGAAGGGGAAATCAGTTAAATGGTAAATGGATTTTTAAAACCTTAGGGTAAATTAAATTTTGAATGGAAATTTTTGTGCGTATTTTCTTTTGAAACCCTGAAGAAATCTGATAATTTCCCCGATTTCCCCATTGAAACCTGTAGAAATTTTATTTTGTTTCTCTGTTGTAAAACCCCGTTGTGATTTATATATATATATATATATATATTTGTATATATACATCTTCATATATTAAATTGGATTGTGAAATGTCTTTGATTTTAAATATATGAAATTTATGTTTGAAATCGCCATACAGGCGTATACATATAAAATCGGATTAAAATTCTGTATGCGCGAAATTGAAATTTCGCAGGTAATTGTCCATTTATTTTATAATATTGCAAAATTTAAATCTTGTGCTTATGTTAAGGGGTTATGGAGCTACTTGCGGCGCTATATCAGAAGCTGACAGGCGGTCGGCCCGCCCTCACAAGCGGCAGGCTGTCTCATAGCCACCTCCCCATCACGGGGAGGCTACACACGGCCCTTGAGTTGTGTACCCTACGTACACAGCCGTGGCTGTATAAAATGCAATCGATTTGTGTTCAAATGGAAATTTTCGATTTTACCTTATTTCGATCATAAAATCCGATTTAGGGTTTTAGTATTATTTTTAATATTTATATATATATTTGTATATATTATATATATGTATATATATTATATATATATATATATATAATATTATATATATATATTATATATATATATATGTATATATATAAATATATATGTATATATATATAAATATATATACATATATATAAATATATATATATATACATATATATATTTATATATATATACATATATGTTATATATTTATATATATACATATATATTATATATGTATATATAAAATATATATATATATATTTATATATATATGTATACATATATATGTATATATATATACATATATATATATGTATATATATATACATATATATATATATGTATATATATATACATATATATATGTATATATATATATATATATGTATTATGTATATATATTTATTGTTGAGAATATTTGATTAAAATATTAATGTGGAAAAGTTTATTTTGGGCAAATGAGAAATAAGAATATATTTGTATTTAAATAATTATGCATATAATGATTTCAATGAGTATATTTATTTAAATGTATTGAAAACTGTTGTTAAGTAAAGGAAAATTAGAAATAGATATTTTCTCTCATTTAATTGATTGACTGGATTTAATATATCCCAATGATAGATGTGTTTTCGCTTTAAGTTGCTTTAAATTTTTATTGGGTAAAAGGGGGATTTATCTTTACGTGATTTCAAGTCTTCCAGTTGTAGTCTTTTAAAGGGAGTGAAATTTTACAATGATTTTATGTGATTGAACAGACTAGGGTAGTGCACTTGGTTTGGTATTGTTTATAGACACCTGGTTTTTATGAACAGGTTGTGATGTCCATTGTGGTATATCTGGTTTTATTTGTTGATTTTTGTGCACTCTGTCCTCCCTAGTTAGAAAACTTAGTATAC
The DNA here is from genome assembly GCA_007258455.2 of Sequoia sempervirens. Classification (NCBI taxonomy): domain Eukaryota; kingdom Viridiplantae; phylum Streptophyta; class Pinopsida; order Cupressales; family Cupressaceae; genus Sequoia; species Sequoia sempervirens. Next base: position 13,490 of record VDFB02377277.1, read on the forward strand.
CCTTGTTATGTTTATGGGAGTGGCTCTATGTAAGGGCCGACACACAAAGTGGTGTCAGGGTAACTTACAAAGAGTTAGTAAGTCAGTGATAACTAAATAACACAGTAGTTAGATTTAAAATCTTTAACAAGATTAATATGCCTCACTTATGGACTCTTGAGCTAGTTTAGTCTTGAGTATAAGATGAGAAGGCCTGGAATGGAAAATCGATATCTTATTACCTTAAAAGATATTCGATTCCGCAATAATTTGCATTGGGGCCGGGTTTTGTAAGAGGTTACCAGGGTAACCCAAGTTGGGGGTCGGAACCTAGGAAGAAACACCAGGGTAACCTTTGCAATATTGTGATGACACTCCACCTAAAATAACAGTTAACCTTGTTGTACTTAGTACATTTGATTGTCTAAAATTTGGAAGCAACGTAACCATCAGTTAGTTATGTACTTGTGTCTAGGGTTAGCAGATTATGTCTAGGTAACCATATTACTATCTCCTAGCACAGGGGGTGGACTAATTTTATGATCATAACCAAGAGGCTTCATGGATGGAAGCCGTACTTGGATCTGAGATGTACTTTCTTTATTGCATTAAAATCTTGTGATAAAAACATCCCTCAATTGTATATGAAATTGTAAATGTAAATTGTAACTATTATTTGATATACCTCATCAGATGAATGAGTATTGTAATATCATTTCAAATGCAATGTAAGAAAACATATTTGTACTTTATACTTTCTTGAATGGAATTTCAAATGTTATGCAATGTTTATTTTTAAGTTTATGATTAATTAAATATAAGCAATGCGAAATACTAAGGTCGTCTATGGAAACTCAAGTAGTGTAACATCATAACTTAGTGAATGTATGCAACTAATTAACTTAATATTATTATTATTTTTTAAAATTATTACACCTTTATACACAATTGCAACATTCTTTAGGTTATAAAGGGGCATTACATCTATGTTTAGTGATATGAATTTCTTCCTTGGACTACAAATCAATCAAACAAATAAAAGCATATTCATTTCACAGTAAAAGTATGTCAAAGAAATGTTGAAAAAGTTTGGAATGGAAGACTCCAAAATGATATGTACCCCTATGGTTATGTTGGATGTTGTGGTTGTGTTCCTGATATGTGGTTGTCATTGATGTCAACACTATTAGCATTATTGTATTGTAGGTTGTATATGTCGAGGATATTGAGAAAATTGTTAAAGAAAGAGTTGCAAGTTGATAGTGGAATAGTGAAGGCCATGAAGGTGTCTTGCTCAGTACGTTGATGATCAGTCATTGTGGACTAAAGGGTTTATTGTTGAGTGTATCTAGTTTATCCACTGAAAGTTTCAAAGGTCCACGTGAAGATTTAATCGTGTTATGAATAGTTGTGTTCTGACAGTTTTTTGGTGGCTTCAATTAGTGTTCTTGATTGAATTTGATGTGATTCTAGTAATTTCAGTTGTTTTGGATGCTTCTCTGATGATTCTTGATGCTTGTGGATGTTTATGGATCATGCTCTATCTTTGTTGCACGTCTGCGTTGATCGGTGTGCTCGTGGTCAATGATTTTTCTCTTGTGTGTTTGGGTTATGTTCTTGGCCGACATGGTGGTTGTAACGTATTGTGGATCCTTAGAGATTAAAATTTTAATTTTTGGCACACTCGAGGATATTGTTTTAAGTCTTCATTATGTTGTGGCCGACGATGTTTGATTCACATTAAAAATTTACTTGTAAATTTGGGCCAACATTGTGTATATGTTTTATATTTTATTGTTGTTGATGTAATTCCACGTTGTGGATATATAAGAGAGGTTGTTTGTGTGAAGTTAGTGAGAAAAGAAGTGACAGAGAAAGAGCAAGTGTGTGAATAGTGATCTAATCATTCGATTGCAGAGCAGAGTGTGAAGAAGTTTGAGTGAAGTGTGAAGGAGTGTTTTTGTGCTTAACCAAAACTATATTCAAGCTTTTGTAGAAGCTATTTTTTCAGTTCATACCCTATGGATCTAATTTGAATTGCTATAAGACAGTGTGTCTTCTTTGGGTAGTGAGCCCTCTTGTATTTCAGCAATGAGCTCTAGGAAGTGTGCCTAAAAGCATGTGCATTCCCATTAGTCTTCATTATACTTTTAACAGGGTATAATATTGTGGACTGACATGCACCATGGTTTTTTCCCTAACAGGGTTTTCACGTAAAAAATCTTGGTGTTCTCTGTGTTTTTGATGTGTTGAATGTTTTTGGTTTATTGTTCATTCATCAAATTTGAGATTAAGTTAAGTTTGAAAAGTTTAAATATTTTGTGACAACTGATTCACCCCCCCTCTCATTTGTCTGTCCTTGTTTTTCCAACAATTGGTATCAGATTTGATTCCTCTAAAGAAGTTTAAAAGCTTGAGGTTATCCAAGATGGCATCATACAAGAAGGACAGTCCTAGATTCAATGGAATAGAATACTCTATGTGGAAAGCCAAAATGGAGTGTCATTTGAGGTGTATTGGTGAACCCTTCTAGAAGATTACAAAGAACAAATATGTTATTCCTCGGAATGGTCCATCCACTCCTGATGAGATTAAAGAGGTTAAGATTAACATTAGGGCTATTGAATATTTGTTGAGTGATCTGACAGATTCAGAAATGACAAATGTGATGGATCTGAAGACAGCTCATGAGATTTGGAAGAAGCTGGAGACTTTGTATGAAGGAGATGCACTTGTGAAGGTTGCTAAGCTATAGAGTTTGAAAGGAAGTATGAAAATTTGAAGATGGGTGAAGATGAAAATATTTCTTCTTTTATGCAAAGAGTAAATGAACTTGTGATGGGTATTGGATGTGTCAATGGTACCCTGGATGAACAAGAAATTATAGCTAAAGTGCTCAGATCATTGCCTCCCTCTTACAAATCAAAGGCTCATGTTATTGAAGAGCGCAGAATAGTAACAAATGTGACAAGAGATATGTTGATTGGTAAATTTTTTGCCTTTGAGTTGAATGAATTTGGTGATTCTTCCCCCAAGACTAAATCTACATTTAAGGACTCTGTATCCGGAAGAAACAAGCAAAGATATGATCTGAGAGAGAATTCTAGAAAGACATTCAAGTATGAGGAAGAGATGAAATAGCTTGAAGATGAAGAAAGAGAGGTAGAAGAGTTGGAAGCACTGATTATGAAGAAAGAAGGCAGAGGACAAGGTAAGTATAAGGAAAGTTGCATATTAAATGTTTCTCTTACACTAAAATAGGTCATTTTGCTTCAAGGTGTCCTGAAAGAGTTCCTAGGTCTAAGCCTAACAAACCTAGATTTCAAAAGAAATGCTATTATGTTGAACAAGGTGTGACTGATGAAGAATCTAATAAAGAAAATGGAAATGAAGATGAATGGGTTTTCATTGCTATCAAGGAAAATGGTTTGGTGGCTATTGAATCTGCTAAAGTTAAGAAATCTCTTGCAGCCCAAATTGAAGAAAAGGATGAGTGAGTTATTGACAGTAGGTGCTCACATCATATGAATGGTGACAAAAGCAAATTTGTAAGTCTAGAGAAATATGACGGTGGGGTTGAAAGATTCAGAGATAACAATGCTGGTGTGATTCGTGGCAGAGGATCTATTTGTATTGGTGGTAAACATAACACTAATGATGTCCTTTATGTTAAAGGCTTGAAGCATAACCTGTTGAGTGTTGGAAATATGGCGGACAAGGGTTACAATCTTTAGTTCAAAGATGGAAGATGCAAGATACTTGGAAGCTCTGGAAATGTAATTGCTTCAGGTACAAAGACAAGAGGTAATATTTTTCACTTGAGTGTTGCTAATGAAAGTTGTTTAATTGCATAAGTAGATGAAAGTTGGTTATGGCATAGGAGGTTGTGTCATGTGAATTTTGATAACATTGTCAAGGTAAGCTCTACTCAAGCAGTAAGAGATCTACCTAAGCTAGGGAAGCCTACTAACACAATATGCAAGTAATGTCAGAATAGACTAAAGTTTCTTTTCAGAGCAAACAGCATCATTCTAATGGAGTACTGGAGCTGGTGCATATTGATCTGTGTGGTCCCTCCAAAATCAGAAGTCTACAAGGAGAAAGGTACTTTATGTTGCTTATTGTTGATTACTCTAGGATGATATGGGTTGCTTTCTTAAGAGAAAAATGTGAAGCATTAGATAAGTTCGAAAGTTTCAAAGCTATGGCAGAGAATGAGACAGGTCTGAAGATCAAATGCTTAAGGTCAGACAGAAGTGGTGAGTTCACCTCCCAGGAGTTCAATTCTTTCTGTGAAGAGCATGGAATCAAAAGACAGTTATATGCTCCCCGAACCCCTCAATAGAATGGAGTTGTAGAGAGAAAGAACAAAATAATTTTGGATGTTGCTAGCACAATGATGTTGGAAGGAAATATGCCTCACGTCTATTGGACAGAAGCTATAAGCAATGTTGTGTACACTCTAAACCAAGTAAATGTCAATGGTATTTCCAGTAAGACTCCTTTTGAGTTGTGGTTTGTTTATAAGCCTATTGTTAAATATTTCAAGATCTTTGGAAGCAAGTGTTATATTAAGAGAGATGAGGACATAGGAAAGTTCAATGCAAGGAGCGATGAAGAAATATTTCTAGGTTACTCTACTAAAAGTAAGGCTTACCAGTGCTATAATATAAGATTGAGAAAAATGGTTGAAAGTGCAAATGGAAGAGTTGATGAGGACTCTACTAGATCATCCAGATACTATGGATATGATTCAGATGACTAGCAAGATAGTACAGACAAAAGGAAGAATGCTCAGACACAGAATCAAGTTCATATTTTTTTGGTAAATCAAGAAAGTTGGGAAGGAGAGACAAGTGGAAGTGCAGAAGAAAGAATAGAAGAACCAGAAGTGTGAGAGAATCCTAAAATTTTGAGGTATGTGAAGCTAAATCATTCTAAACATCAAATTTTAGGAGATAAGAATAAAGGTGTACAGACTAGAAGAAGGATTGTAGAAGAGTATTGTCTGATTTCCAAGACTGAGCCTGACAATGTCAATGAAACTTGTAATGATGAACACTAGATGGAAGCTATGAAGGAAGAACTGATGCAGCTTGAAAAGAATGATACATGGATTCTTGTTCCCAAACCTAAAGATAAAAATGTGATTGGTACTAAATGGGTCTTTCGGAATAAGCTAAATGAACAAGGTGAAGTGGTTCAGAATAAAGCAAGACTGGTATGTAAAGGGTATTCACAAATGGAAGGTATTGATTTTGAAGAAACCTTTTCCCCTGTTGCCAGAATTGAAGCTGTAAGATTATTTCTTGCTTATGCCACATATAAGAACTACAAATTCTATCAAATGGATGTGATGTCGGCCTTTCTAAATGGTGAGTTAGAAGAAGAGGTATATGTTGAATAGCCAAATGGATTTCAATTGACTAATAATGAAGACATGGTTTTTCGATTAAAGAAAGCTCGGTATGGACTCAAGCAAGCCCCCAGAGCCTGGTATGCTAGACTGGATAAATACTTACTATATATTGGATTCAATAAAGGAGATGTAGATGACAACAAAATCACTATTGGTGGTGCCTTCTTCCTAGGGAAGAATACGGTGTCTTGGTTGAGTAAAAAGCATAATTCCATATCCCTATCTACTACTGAGGAAAAGTATATTGTTGCTACAAATAATTGTACTCAAGTGTTGTGGATGAAAAAGACGTTGAAAGATATCAAAGTAGTATATGATGAGCCTATTGCCATATACTGTGAAAACTCAAGTGCAATAAACATATCGAAGAATTTGGTGCTACACTCTAATACCAAGCATATATCAATCAAGTTTCACTTCTTGAGGGAGAAAGTGAGTGAGAAAGAAGTCAGACTGGAGTATGTGCCTACCAAAGAATAGATTGCAAACATTTTCACCAAGTTGTTTCTAAAGGATACTTTTGAGTATCTCAGAGGAATGTTAGGGGTGATTACCCCTCCTGATAAGAACTAGAGATGCATTTACTTGCATTAATCTGTGTGCTTCATAGCTATATTCTAATCTGGATTGATGTTTTCGTGGCTGCTACTCAAGGGGAGTAGTCAGATGTGTAGATATGTGGTTTAGAGCTCGTATGTGGAAATATAATTCTTATCTTTTCCATTGATGTCAAAGGGGGAGAAGAGCAATGTGAAAAATAGCATGAGGAGAAGAGTCAAAATCTAAGGGGGAGTAAGTGTTGATTGAGAGTTGCGTTGATGGTGTTTTTCACATCATGTGTTGCAAATTGAGCAAGAATGGTGAATCCCCTAAGGTTGATCAAAGCAAGTAGAGATATATGATTGGTGGACTCTTATATCTAATTGTTACTAGACTAGATATCATGCATGCAGTTTTTCTTGTATCTAGATTTCAAGAAGATCCTAGAGAGTCACATGTTGCAACAGTGAAGAGGATATTTAGATACCTAAAGGGAACTGTAGATCATGGCTTATGGTATCCAAAGGATACTAATTTCACATTGAGTGCATACATAGATATAGATTGTGTTGGTTATGTGGATGACAGAAAAATTAAAAGTTGTGGTGCATTCTTTCTTGGAAGTAAGAGTGGTGTCATGGCTAAGTAAGAAACAAGATTCAATTTCTTTATCTACTGTTGAGGTTGAATATATTGCAGCAGCATCTTGCTACACACAAGTGTTGTGGATGAGGAAAACATTAAAGGATATCAGAGTGGTGTATGATGAGCCTATTTCTATCTTTTGGACAATACAAGTGAAATAAACATTTCATATAATGTAGTGATGCATTCAAGGACAAAAAATATTTCAATCAAATATCACTTTCTAAGAGAGAAGGTTGTGGAGAATGAAGTGACGCTTGAATATGTGCCTACAAAGGATCAGATTGTTGACATATTCACTAAGGCTCTTCCTAAGGATACTTTTGAGTATCTTTGGGAGAAGTTGGGGGTTATTTCCCCTCCTTTAAACTAGATGCATAAGGAGGTGCATCCGTCCAATGGATCTCATGATCTATCCTTTATTCTAGACTAATGTTGGTGGCTACCTCTTAGGGGGAGTAAGTATTGGTATTGCAGATTGTTACAAATTGGTGTGTAGTCCTAAGGGGGAGTATTCAAAGTAGTTCAAAGTAAGTTGTGAAATTACAAAGGGGGAGAATAATGTAAAACATTTTGTCATTTTCCATTGATGTCGAAGGGGGAGAAAGTATCATGTGAAAAAGAGCAAGTCGTCAGGGGGAAAAAGAATCATAAAGAGGGAGAGTGTGTATTTTTTCTAATCATTGATTTCAAAAGGAGAGTGTGTATGTTGTCATTGATGGTTTTTCACATCTTGTGTTGCCATCAGTGAAAAAGGTGGAGATTGTTGCAATTGTGGAGAATTTGGTGTTGTCATTGATATCAACCACATGTATTATCATTGGTTTGAACTGGTTGATGGAAGAGGTGTTAATTGAATTGTTTGGGTGTGCATGTATAGTTGAGATATTAAGGAAGTTTTGTGAGTACATGGATCTATATTTATGATGAAGAGTCTAGAGATGGTGAGAGATGTTGAGATAAGCTGATATGATGTCTATGGTGCTTGGTTTCCAGGTGCTTTTGAGAAAACTTGAAGAAAAGAGAAAAGGGTGTGATGAAGGTGTGTTTAGTGGTTCAGAATTCTCTGAGATGTGTTTTGTGTTTCTTTTGTGTTTATGTTATGCCTATGTGGTTTAGATATTATGGTGAGAGATGTTCAAAGATGTTATATTCAAGAGATGGTATGTTGGATCATCGTACAGTAGAAGTTGTGTTCACTAGTGTGTGACTAAGTATTGCAGAGGTGTATGGGAGAAATGCTTTGGCTCAGTGTTTCTTTGCAGTTATTCTTCGGGTATTTCAATTCTGAAGATGTGTTGATGGTATTGGTAGTTTACCTCAATAAAGAGGATTTGAGGTTTGGTGCTTTGAAAGATCATTTTTCAAGTAACAGTGTTTGGCAGATTTGTTTGAGTGTACAAACCTTGTACATTCTTCAAGTGGAATTTTTTGTGGAGTTTAATGGATTTCAATATGTGGGAGGAATATTCTAGATTTTTTTGAAGCATGGTGTGTGGTTCACAAGTCGTCTTTGAGTTTGATGAAGTGTGTACTTAATTAATTAACGGTGTTTGCACGAGTAACGGTTGACTTGGTGTTTACACTACATGTGAAGGATAAATATTGTTTGTTGTAGTGTGTGGTTGAGTGGTGTAGTTGATTTGGATCCCAATTAAGTTTTGATGTAGTCTGCATTCAATTCTACCCGCCATAGAAGTGTTTTGGCATCAACCTAATTTGAATTTGCACATTTGAGGTGCATTGCCAACCTTGGAGAGGGTTTCAAGGTTGAGGACAATATAAGTATGAGTTGAATAATTGAATGAGGTTAAGATAGATGTAAGATAGGTGAATGTGTGAAGTGTATGATGCGAGTGATGAAAAATTGAGTAGATTAGTGTGAACTTTCAAGTGTTGGATTACCAAATGCAGTGAGCGGAAGGTGTCTACAATCATTCAAACAAACATGCAAAGGTGTTGGAGCTATTGTGGTGGAATATTTGTTGCATTGAGATCATGTTATTTTGTAACATTTCTTCTTTATCTTCTTTTTGTATCCTGATAGTGAGCCTTGGCTATGAGCCTTTATGGACAATGTGTCGTATTTTGGCAGTGAGCCCTTGTAACCAGTTTTATTATTACTTATATTGTGACATAATCCTCACCATGGTTTTTCCCTTCTTGAGTTTTCCACATAAATCTGGTGTTCTCTTGTGTTTGTTGTTGAGTTGTTTAAGTTTATGGTATATGCTTTTCATGTTAACACTTCATAACAGATTAAGGATTTAATGAATGCTTGTGGATCTGAATGTTAATGAAGGTTTTGGTTTTTTGATAAGATACAATTGATTCTCCCCCCCTCTCAGTTGTCTTGTTCACTCAAAAGGTTTATCTAGTTGACTCAGCCTCTTTAGACTTCCAAAACTGGCATTTGGATTCAGTCAACCTTGCCACTAATCATGCGTGGAGTTTGCAGTTTTGAAATAATGCAAATTCAATTGGGAAAGACAGCAAAAACTAAGTCAAACATTCCTTCTTCCTTGCCATGGCTAGCTAGGCGTGGCATAGACTGTTTTTGGTAGTTTTATTTTGTAGATTAAATCGCATACATTGGCATATTGAAAGCCAAGTTCAATTCAAACTCTATTCCTAGCCTTTCACCCAGGTCGTGGGCCTCCAAGAAAATAGGAACATATGCTAAAAACGTCCCTTATCACCACTTTCACATGGTTGCAAGAAGCTATTTAAAAGTGCATAAACTCGGCCACTTATGTGGTAGCAAT
>VDFB02377278.1:0-56266 GCA_007258455.2 Sequoia sempervirens
TAGGGATCAAGTGCAAGATAATATTTATTTAATTCAAAGTAATAATGTTGATGCCATTTTGTGAAAGTTTAATATGCATGTCTAAGTTGATGATGATTCCATTTCTAGTTGGTACTAAGATTATTTTATACTTATATACTAATTTTAATGATGATTTTGAAGAAATTTCCATGGTTCTTTATGCTAGTTTTGTTGATATTTTGATGTATGCAATGGTTTGCACTAGACCAGATATTTTCCAAGTAGTGGGAGTTTTGAGCAAGTTTATGTCTAACCCTAGTAGAGAGCATTAGAATTTTGTTAAAAGGGTGTTCAAATATTTTCAAGGAACTTCTAATTACTATTTAGTTTATCATGGTACTAATTATGTGGTTAATTCATTAGATATATAGGGTTTCATTGATGTAGATTGGGTAGGTGACTTGGATAATCGAAGGTCCACTAGTGGTTATGTTTTTTCTCTATTTGGAGGTGTAGTGAGTTAGATGAATAAAAGATAACCTACAGTTTCTTTTTGTACCACAAAAGGGTGTTCAAATATTTTCAAGGAACTTCTCATTACTATTTGGTTTATCATGGTACTAATTGTGTGGTTAAGTCATTAGATATATAGGGTTTCATTGATGTAGATTGGGTAGGTGACTTGGATAGTCAAGGTCCACTAATGGTTATTTTTTTTCTCTATTTAGAGGTGTAATGAGTTAAATGAATAAAAGATAACCTACAGTTTCTTTTTTTACCACAAAAGAAAAGTATATGGCTTCTATACATGCCTTCAAAGAGGAAGTATGGTTACAAAGACTTGGAACATGTATTGGTTTTGAATGTAGGATTTTGAGGGTCGGATGTGATACTTAGAGTTCCCTATGTTTGGAAAAAAATCCTATGTATGATATGCTCATACCAAGCATGTTGGTGTTTAGTATCACTTTGTGTGTGAAGTAGTTAAGAATAGTAAGTTCTTGTTAGAAAAAGTTGACACTTTGGATAATGTCGTAGATTCTCTCATGAAGCGAGTAACCACAAATAAGTTCTCTTAGTGTAGGAAGACCTTGGGCCTTGATCACTATACAAGTGATTATAATTTTATGTTTCCTTATGGATGTAATTGCAACATATGATTTCAAGTGAGAGAATGTTAGGATAAGGTGACATCAACCTTGCAATCCAAGTCATTTTCATGTGTCTCCATGATTCTTGGAATGTGTACTTGCATTCCTAGGGCCATGAGGGATACAAAAATTAATATTTGTTTACCTATAAAAAATTGTAATTGTATTGTCGATAATGACATAATGTGATAGTGAAATCATGTTATGGTTTCTTGTCACAAAGGTTCAAACCCCTATTGGGGTGTTATTATTGAGTATTCATGTTGGGGATGAGGACCCCCACTTGTGGCCTCTTCGATTCATAGCTTCGATTAAAATCTTTTACCCATAATTTGAAATATATATATAATTGCATTCATAGAGGCAAATCCAATCATTGGTGGCAATTACATAGAATATTGATAGAATATTCCTTCTAGGCATCCACTTTGGAGATGGGGACTATTGAATAGGACACCTAAGAAGGGGGGTGAATCAGTTGTCATAGAATTAAACCTTTAATTCAATCACTGGAACTAATACTTAATACTGCTTAAATGATTAATCATCAAATGCTAATGTAGAAACTCAAATCCAACACATAAAAACAATAACACTAGATTTACGTGGAAAACCCAATGAGGGAAAAACCATGGTGAGGATTAAATCACACTATAGAGAATATCAAAACCAATTACAAGAGGCTCACTGCTAGAAATAAGGCTCACTTCCTGAAATAAGGCTCACTGCCTGAAATAAGGACTCACTATCCAGAACAAGGACTCGTTGTCCAAAATAAGGACTCACTATCCAGAGAAAAGAACTCACTGTCCAATAGGGCTAACAAAATGGAGGGTTCATTGTCACAGAGATACAAAGAAGACAAAGAAAACTTGTTACAAAGAGACTATAATCACAATGCAACAAAGGATTCCACCATAATCACTCGATCTACTTGCATGAATGATAGAGTTCACCTTCTACTCTCTGCATCCGAAAACACAACATTAAGCTTCACACTAATCTGCCACACTCCCAACACATGCACACACACTCACTGAATAAAATCAATTTCACATCAAGTTTCACTTCCTCTTTTCTCTTATCGCTCTTCTTCTTCACTCTTGTATATTTTCCATCACTAGTACTCATCTTGCATTTATACTATCTTCAACTTTGAAACATATCCAAAGTTAGCCATCCAAATCCAAATTGAAATTGGGTCAGTTCCAAAACATCCTAAGGTGGAATTAGAATGAGAGCGACCCAAAATACACACTTCATAGGGACCCAAATAGATCCAACATGCTTCATCAACCTCTAAAGTAGTATTTCACACAAGGTCAACCAAACCAGTGTAAAACACATAGAACCATTAAGCATGAACATTCCAAATGCTAAAACTATATTCAATATAATTAGGGCAACTCAAATTTAGAACTGCAAGTCATAAGACTTCATCAAAGAGAAATTTGGACCAATAACATTTCTCCCGGACCTCAATCAGAAACACAAAAAACCACAGTTCACAAATGGTGAACAGAACTTGCACTGAACAACAAGTCAACAACAAAAAATATAGATATATCTTCTAACAACTAGGAACAACATGTCTGAACTGCACAACCATAGGAGCAAGTCCAGACCAAAATCCGGAGCAACCACGTATCTTCATTACAATTTTCTCAATATCCTCAATGTATACAACCAACAACTAGTAGATAACTAGTTGACCGGTTGACATCAATGACAACACCTTCAATCTTTCCATTCTTGCAACAATCTCCCCCCTTGTCATTGATGGCAACACATGATGTGAAAAGCTATCAAAGACAACATACTAGCTCTTAATACACTTTTCTATTTCTCCCCCTTTGTAGATAATCTCTTATATGCTTCCTTTTCTTTCACATGCTTCTTTTTCCATTCTTCCTCTCCTTTTTCACATGCTTCTTCTCCCCCTTTGACATCAATGGGAAAGGAAAAAGAATATTTTACATTGATTTCTCCTTTGACATGAAAAACATAATACTCATAATGAAAACACCTGATACTACCTACTCCCCCTGAGAGGTGGCCACCAAAACATCATCCCAGAAGAAAGATGGATCCATAGATCCACTAGACTAATGCATCTCCATATGCATATAGTTCAAGAAAGGAGGGGCAATAACCCCTAACTTCTCTTGGAGATACTCAAAAGTATCTTTTGGAAGAGCCTTCATGAAAATATCAGCAATTTGATCCTTCTTCGGAACATACTCAAGCTTTACTTCATTTTCCAAGAATTTCTCTCTCAAGAAATTATATCTAATAGATATATGCTTCATCCTCGAGTGCATCACCGAATTCTTTGAAATGTTAATTGCACTTGTATTATCACAAAAAATAGAAATGGGATCATCATATATCATTGTGATATCTTTCAATGTCTATTTCATCCATATAACTTGTGTACAACAAGATGCAACAACAATATACTTAGCTTTAGTAGTAGACAAGGAGACTAAATATTGCTTTTTACTCTACCATGCCACCAATCTACATCCAAGAAGGAATGCACCACCACTTGTACTCTTTCTGTCATCTACACATCCAACTCAATATGTATTTTTATAGCCATTAAGTGTAAAATCAATATCTTTAGGATACCACAATCCATAATCCAGAGTGTCATTCATAAATTCAAATATTCTTTTAACATGTGTTTCCTTGGGATCTTCTTAAAATCTAGCCACAAGACAAACAACATGCATAATATATGGTCTAGTAGCAATCAAATATAATAGTCCACCAATCATAGATATTTACTTGCTTTGATTATCCTTAGGTGAATCATCATCTTTACCTAATTTGTAACCAGTCACCATAGGAGTACTTACCGGTTTGGAACCATTGGTGCAAGAGCACCTTGTGCATTTTATGCCTCTATAAGGCAATCATGTAAAGTTTGAAGTTTCATCATGAAGTGCATGTACAAGGTCATGTGTAGACCAGTTCAAATTTAATTAAGTCACTACTAAGTCTTTAGGAGGCCAAAGAAGCTAAATTGCAAAAGTTGTCTTTTTGTTGCAAAAGATATAAAATTGCAAAGTTGCAAAATTCAGGAAGATGAAGAGTCATTCTTGTAAAAATAAGGTTTGATCATTGTAAGTTGAAGGGGAAATTATTCTAACTATTGTATCATCTTTATAAAAGAATTGTATGGGTGAGAAAAGCATTGAGGATTGTATTTTGAAACAATTTTGACAATAAAAGTACGTTGTTCTGCCAAACAACATTTTCTTGTTGCTTTGCAAGGATTGTATAGATTGTACAGTATTTCATAAGCTCCAAAACTTGATTTGAATTCATATTGTGTTGTGTTAACTTCTATTTGAAAGAGATTTGAATTTTTTTCATTAAGTTTAGAGGTTTTTAGAGCAATTTTACAGTGAACTGCCTGAAACCCTCATTTCAAGGGTTTTGAGAGTCTAGGAAAGGTTAATCAACCATTCCACTAATGTAGGCTTATAAAATCAGTGGAATGGGTTAATATTGAGTTTTTTTTGTGTTGTGTGTGTTTTTAGATGCAGGGGAAGTGAAGATTCAGAAATATGTTGTTGCTCCAAGTGATTTTTCATTGTTTTCCATGCAAGAAGGGTGCCTACAAGTTATGATATGAAGAAAGGATAGTGGTAAATGTTGGGAGACTATTAATTTAGCTTGTACAGACATATTATCAAGTGTTTGAAGAGGTGGAAAGGTCTATGGAGGTATGGAATGCATATTTTATGTAAACCCTCATTGTTTAAGCTTGGTTTGAGCATGAAGCAAGGGTTTTATGTTTTGTTACTTTGGTGAGTGTTTTCTTTGATGAAGATTGATGTTTTAGAAGTTTTGTAGCCTGTTACAATGCTACCCATAGTTATTTGAGGTTTTGGGGTGAAATAGAAGGTACTTGCTTTGTTAAATAGGCCTATTTGAAGCCTAAATACTACAGACAGTCATTTTTTCTGATGTTATTTTCAAAACACCAGTGCCTATTGTTGAAGTATATTAAATGAGGCTATAATGGGTCCCTAAAAAGGTATTTTTTTCTATGGGGATTCACTATGATTTAAGAGTTATCACTAATTTGTTGTTTTGGGATACCTACAAGCAAGTTTGGTCTTCTAGTGCAAATAATGGAGAATCTGATAAGACAAAGTTATAAGGAAGTGTTTCTAGTTTGTTCCTATCAAAATCAAGATGAATAGGATGTACTTGGGTCTGGTAAGATTTTAGAATCAAGATTTGATGATTTGGTGTCTTGAAGCCTTGTAGAATCAAGTGTCAAGCAAGTGAATCATGGTGAAAGTTTAGTGATCCTCTTAAGTTTTGTGTTTTGGGTCTTTAGTACCCTTTAAGTCTATAGATGCTCTGCATCAACCATCCATCCAAAAATTCTTCAACATCTCTCTCATATACTTAGAATGTGAAATGAAAATTACTTTCTCTGGTTGATTAATCTGTAGCCCAAGAAAAAAAATTCATCTCCCAAACACAAACATTTCAAATTATTTTTGCATCTTTTATGCAAATCTTTTGCACATATTTTTATTTCCTCTAAAGATAATGTCATCAACATACACAACTACAATCAATATTTTGTCATTTTCAATCTTAAAGTACATATTACTATCTATCATACATTTGTTAAAACTTTGTTGAATCAAATACTTGTCCAATTTCGCATACCAAGCTCTAGGAGCTTGCTTCAATCCATATAAAGTTTTTTTCAATCTACACACCATATTTGGTTGATCTACCAATTGAAATCCTTCTAGTTGTTCCATATAAGCTTCTTCTTCTAGCTCACCATTCAAAAATGTTGACTTGACATCCATCTAATAGACCATAAAGTCTTTATGAGCAGAAAACGCCAAGAACATCCTTATAGCTTCCATTCTTGCTACCAGAGCAAAGGTTTCCTGAAAATATATACCTTCTACTTGTGAGTAACCCTTGTACACAAGCCTTGCTTTGTTTCTAACCATTTCTCCATTCTCATTCAACTTATTTATGAATACCCACTTTGATCCAATGATGTTTTTGTATGCTAGTCTTGGGACCAATTCCCTAGTTTGATTCTTCTCAATCTGCATAAGTTCTTTCATTTCTTCCTTCCAATGTTCATCTTTACGTGCTTCACTTACAGTCTTCGATTCAATCTCAAAAAGTAAACATAAATTCACTTTAGCAGTAGCTCTACTTCTAGTTAACACACCTTTTGTCTTGTCTCCAATAATCTGATCTTCTAAATGATTCTTCTATACATATCTCGGTGTCTTAGGGGACATCACCGGAGCATTGTCTTCTCTTTCATTATGTTCATTATGATTCTCTTGCTCATGGTTTTCCTGTTCTTCCACAATTTCTTCAATTCTTACGTAATCATGTTCATCAGATACATATCTGTCAATGTCAATAGAATTCTTCACTATCTCATCAACCTTGACATTAGAGATTTCTACAATCTTTCTCAATCTTTTATTGAAACATATGCATGCTTTGCTATTAGTATAATATCCAAGAAAAATGCCTTCATCACTTCTTGCATCAAATTTTCCCAAAGTTTCTTCATCTCTTTTGATGTAACACTTGCTTCTAAATACCTTGAAATATTTAACAGTAGGAATTCTTCCATTCCATAGTTCACATGGAGTCTTTGTACTATTTTCTCTCACTTGAACTCGATTGAATACATAAACAACAATATGAATAACTTCTTTCTAGTAGACTTCTGCTAAACCAGACTGAGTAGTCATTGATCTAGCAGCTTCTTGAACTATTTTATTTTTCCTTTCAACAACTCCATTCTACTAACGAGTTCTCGGAGCAGATAACTATCTCTTTATTCCATTCACTTCACAAAAAATATTAAACTCATGGGAGGTGAATTCTCCACCTATGTCAGACCTTAAGCATTTTGTCTTCAAGTTCACTTCATTTTCAACCATAGCTTTGAATGTCTTGAATCTATCTAATGCATCTGGTTTCTCTTTAAGAAATGTAACCCAAGTATATCTAGAATAATCATCAATTAAAAGCATAAAGTACCTTTCACCAAGTAGACTTGTCACTCTTGTAGGACCACAAAGATCTATATGAACTAAATATAGTATTCTAGTAGTAGAATATTCCATTGATCTGTAATGATTTCTTGCTTGCTTTCTAAACTGAAAATTCCCACAAATAACATTAATAGGCTTTGTAATTCATGGTAAATCTCTCGCGACCTGAACAACACTAATCCTTTCCAGGTTTTCAAAATTCATGTAACACATTCTCCTATGCCATAACCAACTATCATTAACCTAATTCATAAAGCATCATCCATCAACACCCTTAAGTTGATAGATATTTCCTTTAGATTTATTTCTTGTATCAATCACTGTTCTGGATCCTTTCTAGATCTCACATTTCTCATCCTAAACACAAGATCATATCATTTTCTCCACATCTGACCAACACTCAACAAATTATGCCTTAAACCCTTAACATAGTAGACATCATCATTATGATGCTTGCCATCAAAACTTATTGAACCTATCCCACAAATTTTAGCACCAATATCATCTCCAAGCATAACCAAGCCTCCATATTTTTCAAGCTTAAAAAACTTATTTTTATCACCAATCATGTGATATGAACAACCACTATCAACTACCCAATAATTTTTCTCTTATTTAGAATGTAGGACAAAGATAATTGTACCTTCATTTTTCTCCTTCTCCATAGGCGTTTCCTTTACCTATTTTTCAAAATTACCAGAAGTAGGTTCATCCTTAATCGCCAAGAACAAGCATTCATTGTCATCAGGATCTTCATATTTTGAATCCTCATCAAATATAGTAGAATTATCATTCATATAGTAAGCTCTGTTAATCTTCTTTCCTTTCTTTTCTTTCTCATATCTTTGTTTATTCCTTTTAGCTCTTTCCAGACACTTTACAACATAATGACCCATTTCTCCACAACTAAAACACTTAAAGGGAAAATTTACCTTCATACTTACCGGAGCCTTTCCTCATCCTTCTTACAAAGTTAGCTTCTATTTCATCAAAGTTTTCTTCATCCAGATCTTCATCTTTTGTAGCTTTAAAATTAGTCTTTGATTTGCATCCATTCCTTAAACTCAACTTTCTCATCTCATAAGATGTCAAAAATACTAGCAACAAATCCTTAATGTAGGTATTATAATCTATAGTATACTCAATAGTACTCACCTTTTCACAACCACTATCTCATCCAATCTCTGTACATAAGCTTTAACATTCTCATCGTCAAACATATGTAGAAGATCAAACTATGTATCCAAGCTTTGTAATTTCTCTTCTTTAACTCTTTCATCACCATCATGCGCTCTTTCCAAGGCATCTCAAACATCCTTAGTAGTTTTCAAATTTTGAACTTTAATTAACTCAGAATGTACCAGATTATTCTTCAAGATAAACTTCACTTTATTGTTCACTTCATGTGCTTTGATCTCTTCAGGCATACTTGGACCATTAGTAAGAGGAGTGTAAGGATTTTTGTAAGCTTTCTCCACATCATATCTGCAATAGTCTAGATATTCTGTCATCAATAATTTCCAAATACCATAATTAGTTCCATCAAACTTTGGATAATCATAAGTCATTTTTCCAACCATCCTGAACCTTCCTCAAGTGGTTAAGCTCTTCACCAAGGAACCACACTCTGATACCAATTTTTGAATAGGAGAACTAAGAGGTGGGGGTGAATCAATTGTCACATAATTAAACATTTAATTGAATCACCAGAACTAATACTTAATACTGCTTAAATGATTAATCATCAAATGCCAATGCATAAACTCAAATCCAACACATAAACGCAATAATACCAGATCTGCGTGGAAAACCATAATGAGGAAAAAACCATGGTGAAGATTAACTCACACTATAGAGAATATCAAAACTAATTACAAGAGGCTCACTACCAAAAATAAGGCTCACTGCTTGAAATAAGGCTCACTGCTTGAAATAAGGCTCACTGCTTGAAATAAGGCTCACTGCCTAAAATAAGGACTCACTGTCCAAAACAAGGACTCACTATCCAATAGGGATAACAACCCAGAGGGATCACTACCACAAAGATACAAATAAGACAAATAATACTTGTTACAAAGAGACTACAATCCCCATGCAACAAAGGATTCCACCATAATCACCTAATCTACTTGCATGAATGATAGAGTTCACCTTCTGCTCACTGTATCCAAAAACTCAGCATTAAGCTTCACACTAAACTATCACACTCACAACACACACACACTCACTGAATAGAATCAATGTCGCATCAAACTGCACTTCCTCTTTTCTCTTATTGCTCTTCTTCGCTCTTGTATATTTTCCATCACTAACTCATCTTGCATTTATACCATCTTCAACTTTGGAACATATCCAAAGTCGACCATCCAAATACAAATTCAAATTAGGTTGGTGCCAAAACATCCTAAGGTGGAATTAGAATGAGGGTGGCCCAAACACACGCTTAATAGGGACCTAAATAGATCCAACATGCTTCATCAACCTCGAAAGTAGTATTTCACACAAGTTTGGCCAAACCAATGTAAAACACATAGAACCATTAAGCACAAACATTTCAAATGTCAAAACTATCTTCAATACAATCAGGGCAACTCAAATTTAGAACTGCAAGTCAGAAGACTTCATCAAAGAAAAATTTGGACCAACAACATTTCTCCCAAACCTCAACCAGAAACATAGAAAACCATAGTTCACAACTGGTGAATACAACTTGCACTGAACAATAAATCAACAACCAAAAATATGGATATAGCATCTTCTAATGACCATGAACAACATGTTTGAACCGCATGACCATAGGAGCAAGTTTGTACCAAAACCCAGAGCAACCACTGAATACCTATAACGTATCTTCATTACAATTTTCTCAATATCCTCGACATATACAACCAACAACAACTAGTAGATAACCAATTGACCCGTTGACATCAATGATGACACCTTCAATCTTTCCATTCTTGCAACAAGGTCCACTTAGACTTGTATGTTTTTCCATGTATCTTGCATGTTATCCTAAATGGAGTGCCAAGTTTTGCATTGTTATGCATATTAGCTATTGGAGTTGTCAACGAGTAATGGAGCACTTGGTATTTATCAACTTTGATTGATTGTGGATTGGGTGCCCATATGAAGGAAAAGTGATCATTGATTATTTTTTACTATGTTTACAAGTTGTCCACTAAGGGGGGTGTATGGTTTTTGCATGTGGTTTTACCACTTGTTTTAAGATACCATAGTGGTATTCTCACCTCCATCTCTTTTATTAATTGGTGCCTGTTGTTAGTAGAAGTTAAGTTGTTTTTTGTAGGTTGTTGAAGTAACAAAGTGTTGCCAGAATTATAAGAGAGAATTTGTATTATTGTAAACTCGTTTGAAGTTTAATACAAGCTTTGGATCTCTTTGGGTGTGGATTCTTTTGGAAGTTTGGAGATGTTGTAAGCTTGAGTTATTTGTGAGTTGCTTGGGTGTTTTCATTGATGTCAAACCCTTGTATAAAGAGAGAGTTAGAATGCTACTGGTATTTATGATGTGTCTGGAACTATTGGTATTGATGTCAACACATGCTAGTAGTGTCATTGATGTCCTACTTTAGTATAGTTGCAAAGGTTGTTGGCCTGACATGTGTTTGGGGAGATTGTTGTAGTTGGGAAATGTTGGACGTGTATATGTTGTAGATGTGTTGTAGAAATGTTAGTAATGTTGCTAATGAATTTGGTTCACTTGGTTTCCAAGTTCTTTTGAGAAAAAATGAATAAAAGAGAGTTCAGTTTTTTTCTCCGCATTTCTTCATGATTAAAGATATGATCATGTGGTTTGGACGTAATGATAATAGGTGTTCAAAGGTATCATATCCAAAGTTTTAGGTTTTGGATTACACTATAGTGAAAGATGTGTTTGACAATATGTCTATTTGGTGAAACAAGGTGTCTGGGAGAAATGAGATTGCTCTGCATTTCTCCATAGTGGAGGTTCTGGTGTTGTGGATCTAGGAATGTGCTTATATCATTTGTATCTACCTTCCCTTGAAGTTTCAAGCACCAAGTTGTTTCACAAAGTTGTCTGGTGTGTTGAATGTGTGTGCTAGTGTGTCTGATTGCATAGAATGAAGGTGTTCTTGAGTTTCAGGTGGTTGCAATAGTAATGGTGAATATTTTGATGATGTTGAATATTCTGAGATGTTGCAGAATGTTGTTGTGTGGTACACAAGATGTTTTCATACCTTGAGAGGTGTGTTTGGAGTTGCTTGTTAGTGTTAGTGTAGGTTTGGTTGACCTGGCATGTTAGTGCTAATTATGAAGGATAATTATTGTTTGAGGAAGTGTTGAGAAGAGTTTTGGTGTAGATTTGGGTACCAATTAAGTAGTGGCATGGTTTGGCTTGACTTCTTTATATTGTCGAAGTGTTTGGTGTTGACCTACCTAGTGTTGCACGGTTAAGGTGCATACGTTTCCTTAAGGCCGGCCTAATTGAGATTTTTTTAGGTCACGAAGGGTACAAATGCAAGGAGAATTGTTGTGTGGATTAAGTGAAGAGTGTGTGATAAAAAATATGTGAATGCAATCAATTGTGATGATCTGAGTCTGAGCCTCAATTCCTATGACTTCCTGATGTAGTGAGTAGAAGGTGTCTACATTCTAGTTTGTTTAATGAGATGTTTGTGCTTAAGTGGACCTATACCTTTGACATATGAGAGATGCATTATTATTAGTTTAAATTAGTAGTGAGCCACCCCTTCTATTCTTCTTTCTTTTCTACAATGAGTTCTTTGGCAGTGAGCCACCGACAGTGAGCCTTTCTTTATCAATCTGGGTAGTGAGCCTTATTGTATTTGGTGTTGCAATTCATATATTAGTGAGCTAATCCTCACCATGACTTTTCCCTTCTTGGGTTTTCCACATAAATCTGGTGTTCTTATGTGTTTGGATGTTTTTGAATTATTGTCTTATATGTTTACATTTTGCTAATGCATGATAAGGGTTTAATGGTTGTTAAGGGTTTAATGGCTAATGTAGATTTGAAAGTTAATGAGGGTTTTTGATGTTTTAAAGTATACAACTGATTCATCCCCCTCTCAGTTGTGGTTCCTAAGAAGAAGCTCAGCTGCTTGAGATAGATTTGCATGGTGCATAGGAAAGGTGTCAAAGATCCTTTGTTTGATGGAGCAAATTTTACCTACTAGAAAGATAGGATGGAGTCCTTTGTGGGTTCTCTTGCATTTGGTGTTTGGAATTATATTGAAAAAGGTTATACTATGCCTACAAATGGTCCAAAAAGTGATGATGAGATCAAAGATTATGAAAAAAATGGAAAAGAAAAGAATGCAATCCTGAGTGGTCTTTTTGATTTTGAACTTGGAAAGGTGATAAGTCTGAAATATCATAAAGAGATTTGGAAAAAATTGGAAGGTATCTATGAAGGAGATGATAAGGTCAAACAAGCAAAGATGTAGAACTACAAAGACAAATTTGAAACCCTAAGGATGTTTGAAGATGAATATATTACTGCTTACATGCTCAGAGTTGATGAAGTTGGCAATACCATCAATGGTCTTGGTGGAAAGCTGGATAAAAGAGAAATTTTGAAAAAGGTATTACGAACTCCGCCTAAAGCTTATAGTTCTAATGTTTCTGGTATTGAGGAAGCTTGAAATTTGGATAATTATTCTAGAGATCAGACGTTTGGTGCTTTAAATTATTTTGAAATGGAAGAGTTTGGTCAAGATGCTACAAACAAAGAAACTGCTTTTAAAGTATGCATTGAAGTGGAAAAGGATGATGCATCGGATCTAGATGACCTTGATGAGGTGGAAGCAAACTTTGTGAGGAGATTAAAAAAGGGTATTGGAAAATACAGAGGTAAGCTAACTTTCAAATGTTTCAATTGTGGAAAGATAGGTCATTATGCATCTAAATGTCCAATGAAATTTACTAATGACAAATAAAAGGATCATAAGGGTAAATTTTTCAAAAAGAGTTATTATGTTGAAAAGGAAAATGGTGCATCTAATGATGAAGAATTAGATTACCTAGATGAAAGAAGTGATGAAAGCTTGTTCATGGATTTAAATTTTGGAACTAATTCTACTAATCTTGAAATATGTATGAAGGAAAGCACTTTGAAAATAGGTCATAAATTGAAGGAACTATGTTGACTAGTTTTCATGATAGAGAGGAGAGGAATTACTAGATCATTGATAGTGGATGCTCAAATCATATGATAGGTGATAAGAATAAGTTTTTTAAGCTTGAAAATTATGATGGAAATCTTGTTAATTTTAGTGATGATACAACTACTAAAATCTATGGAAAAGGTTCAATTAGTTTTGATGGAAAGCATAATACAAATGGTGTTCTTTATGTCAAGGGTCTCCACACAACCTTTTGAGTGTAGGAAAAATGTGCAAAAAGGGATATAATCTTGTATTTCAAAATGGTGGTTGTGAAATCAGAAAAGGAAGCTTTGGTACTCTAGTTGCTATTGGAATAAGGACAGAAGGTAATGTCCATCAACTCAATGGTAGTGGTACAAAGTGCTTTATGTCTCAAACTAATGAAATTGGCCATGGAATAGAAGAATGGGTCACATCAATTTTGATAGCCTAGTGAGGATAAGTTCTACTGAAGTTGTGAGAGATTTTCCAAAGATTACAAATCCTATCAATGCAATCTGCAAAGAATGTCAAGTTGGAAAGAAAAAAAGAAAAGATTCACGACAAAGGAATATTCTACCTCAGGTCCTTTGGAGTTAGTGCATGTAGATCTATGTGGACCTACCGAGATTAGAAGCTCATGTGGTGACAAGTATTTCATGTTACTAATTGATGATTATTTTCTAGAATGGCTTGGGTTATATTTCTTAAAGAAAAATTAGAAGATCTAGACAAGTTTAAATCATTTAAGGCTATGGTTGAGAATGAAATGAATCTGAAAATAAAATGCTTGAGATCTGATAGAGGTGGTGAGTTTGCTTCAAATGAGTTTAACATTTTTTGTGAAGATCATGGAACAAGAAGGCATTTATCAGCCCATAGAACTCCGCAACAAAATGGAGTTGTGGAAAGGAAAAATAAAATAGTTTAGGAAGTAGCTAGGACAACAATGAAGGAAGCAAATCTTCCAGATGTCTATTAGAGAGAAGAAATCCATACTACAATCTACATTCTTAATAGAGATCAAACAAGAGAAAATAGTTCAAATAATCCCTATGAGTTATAGTATGGTAAACCTCCCATTGTGAAATATTTCAAAGTTATTGGAAGCAAGTGTTATATTAGAAGAGATGAAGAAAACTTAGGAAATTGATGCAAGATCTAATGAAGGAATCTTCCTTGGATACTCTACAAGAAGAAAGGCCTATCGGTGTTTCAATAAAAGGTTGAAGAAGATTGTTGAAAGTGCAAGTGTCAAAGTGGATGAAGAACCACATCAAAGTTAAGTACAAATAGAAGGATACGAATCTAATGAATCCCCTTGAAGTGAAGAAGAAAAGGTTGAATTTAAAGGAAAAGAGTTAATAGTTGAAGAGGAAGAAGCTCTAGAAAATATTCCTAAGACTCCCAAGTATGTGTAGAAGAATCATTCAGAAGACCAAATCATTGGATATAAGAACAAAGGTGTGCTAACAAGGAGAAAAGTTGCTATGAGAGAAGAACATGTAAATTTATGTTTACTTTCTGAGGTGGAACCAAAAACATTGGTCCTAAGGCATGCAAAGATGAGAATTGGATCAAAATAATGAAGGAAGATTTATAACAAATAGAGAAGAATCTAACGTTGGAATTGATCCCAAGATTGGAAAATAAGAATGTGATTGGTACTAAGTGGGTATTCTAGAGCAAGTTGAGTGAAGATGGAAAATTTTTTAGGAACAATGCTAGAATTGTGTGTAAGGGTTACTCACAGGTTTAAGGTATAGATTTTGAGGAAACTTTTTCTCTAGTTGCAAGAATGGAAGCTACCAGGATGTTTTTATATTTTGCAGAACATAAAGAATTCAAAGTTTATCAGATGGATGTGAAGTCTATACTCTTGAATGGTGAATTCAAAGATGAGGTATACATTGAACAACCAGAAGGTTTTTAGTTGTCAAAAAATATAAATATGGTTTGCAAATTGAAGAAAGCATTGTATGGACTGAAGCAAGCTCCTAGAGCTTGGTATGCAAGGTTAGATAAGTACTTGCTACAACAAGGATTCAAAAAAGGTACTGCAAATAGCAATTTTTATTTCAAAATTGAAGGTGAACAAATCTTGGTTGTAGTGGTATATGTTGATGACAATCTTCAAAGGAAAGAACAAAGGAAATGCAAAAATAATTTGAAATGTCAATATGTGGGGAGATGAATTTCTTCCTTGGTTTTTAGATCAACCAATCAAAAAAAGGTATATTCATCACAATCTAAGTATGTTAAGGAAATGTTGAAGAATTTTGAAATGGATGACTCTAAATCGATATGTACTCCTATGGTTACTAGTTGTAAGTTGAGCAAGAATGATGAATCTCCTAAGACAAATCATAGCAACTATAGATCAATGATTTTCAGGCTATTATACCTACTACTAGACTAGATATCATGCATTCAATTTCTCTTGTGGCTAGATTTCAAGATCCGAGAGAATCTCATGTTCCAGTAGTGAAGAGGATATTTAGATATTTGAAGGGCACTCTAGATTATGGTTTGTGGTATCCTAAGGATATTGACTTCTCCTTGAGTGCATATACAGATGTAGACTAGGTTGGATGTACAGATGAGAAAAAAAGTACAAGTAGTGTCACTTTCTTTCTTTGAAGCAAGTTGGTTTCATGGTTAAGTAAGAAGAAGGATTCGATGTCATTATCTACTGCAAAAATAGAATATATTGTAGCAACATCATGTTGTACACAAGTGTTGTGGATGAAGCAAACATTGAAGGATATCAGAGTTTCATATGATGAACCTATTTCTATCATGTGTGGTAATACAAGTGAAATCATTATTTCAAAGAATTTGGTAATGCATTCAAGAAAAAAGCATATCTCAATCTAGTATCACTTCTTGAGAGAGAAAGTTGTAGAGAATGAGGTGAAGTTGGAGTATGTGCCTACTAAGGATCGAGTTGCTAATATTTTCACAAAGGATCTTCCAAAAGATATTTTTGAGTATCTTTGGGAGAAGTTAGGGGTTGTTTCCCCTCCCTCTTTCAACTAGATGCATGAGTGTGTGCATCTATCTGAGAAGCATTCCAAGATACATTCTTGGTCCTGGACTAATGTTGAAGGTTACCTCCCAAGGGGAGTAGGTAGTAGTGGTTGTTGGTTAGTGCAATCAAATGGAGCATATTGTGTGCCCCTAAGGGTGAGTATGCAAGAAGTGAGAGTAGAAGATAGATAAAAGTGGAAAGAGAGAGTAGCTATTGTCCTTTGAATGTTGTCAAAGGGGGAGAGCAAAAGAGTTCAATGCAGGAAAAAGAGTTGGATGAGTTTATGGCCCTTTTCCATTGATGTGAAAGGGGGAGAGAGTTAAAGTGGTTGAAAAACCATAAGGGGAGAAAGAAAAACATGGAGAGTTGGTTGAGAAACCATAGTGCATAAATGAATATGGTCTGAAGACCATAGGGGGAGAGAGAATCTGAAAAAAATTAGTATAGTGTATGTGGGAGTATTATTTAAGGAGCAAAGGAGGAGAGTGATCTAGAATGTAGGTGTTGTTAGTGTTGTAGGAGAAGTCCCAGTTAGGGGGAGTATTGATTATTGTAGTATTGATGGTGGTTTCTTTTTTTGTTGATGGTTTTTCAGATAGGTGTTGTTAATGACAAAGGGGGAGATTTTTGGAAGCTTGAGTTGTTTATGTGTTGGTTGGGTGTTTTAATTGATGTCAACCCCTTGTATAAAGAGAGTGTTGGAATGTTACTAGTATTTATGATGTGTTTGGAACTGTTGGTATTGATGTCCTACTTTAGTATAGTTACAAAGGTTGTTGGCCTAATTTGGGTTTGGGGAGATTGTTATAGTTGGAAAGTGTTGCATGTTGTAGATGTATTGCAGAAATGTTAGTAATTTTGCTAATGAAGTTGGTTCACTTGGTTTCCAAGTGCTTTTGAGGAAATTTGAATAAAATAGAGTTCAGTGTGATAGAGTGGTGGTTAGTGTTTTGCTATATATTCCTTCATGATTGATTATATGCTCATGTGGTTTGGACGTAATGATAAAAGGTTTTTAGAGGTGTCATATCCAAAGTTTTAGGTTCTAGATAGCACTACAATGGAAGATGTGTTTGACAATATGTCTGTCTAGTGAAATAAGGTGTTTGGGAGAAATGAAATTGCTACGCATTTCTCCACGGTGGAGATTT
Source organism: Sequoia sempervirens (assembly GCA_007258455.2). NCBI lineage: Eukaryota > Viridiplantae > Streptophyta > Pinopsida > Cupressales > Cupressaceae > Sequoia > Sequoia sempervirens. The sequence continues at coordinate 17,517 of VDFB02377278.1, forward strand.
TGGTGTTGTGGATCTAGGAACAGTCTTATATAATTTGTATCTACCTTCCCTTGAAGTTTCAGTGTTGAGATGTTCCAAAAATTTGTCTGGTGTGTTGGATGCTTGCATATAATGAAGGTGTTCTTGAGTTTTAGGTGGTTGCAATAGTAGTGGTGAATATTCTAATGATGTGGAATATTTTGAGATGTGAAATATTTTTTATAAGGAAAATTAGGTTTTGAAGGGGCCCCGAAACCCTTTACAAAGGCGAAAAGTTGCAAGAGGAACTAAGCAATTAAAACTAGAATGATGACAAAAGATAAAACATAAGGAACCCATTAGCAGACCAATACCAAAAACATTAGCAACCTTGTTGATCCAACAAAAAGGAAAGCGTCAGCTACAACATTTTATCCAAGAAATTCATCGAGGCCATATTCTCCTTAATTACCTCCTTATGCATATCGACAACATCTTTAAGCTCATCCACATAAAAAACATCTCTCTTTTTAGTTTTACTCCTTGTCCTAAGACACGGCCCAACCTACACATCTTTCTCCAATGCTAGAGAAGACTCCTTAGCTTTCTCCACCTAGTTCGAGCAGTTGATCTCATCAATCACTTTCTCCAAATCACCTAAGTCAAGAGGTTTACCCATCCAATTTAGGGCTTTCTCATTTAAAACAAAGAGACCCCTAGTTGCAGTCCTCAGAGAGTTATTGCTGATATTAACCATAGTTTTTAAATCCTCTGACATCTTTGCAATTCTCTCCTCAAGACTGGAAACTTTGTCCTCTAACATTTTATTGACCACCATTTCCAAAGAGGAAATCCTCTCCTCATGAGAAACCCCCAGGCGATCCGCATCAACAACCAACTTATCCAACATAACATTCATAGATTTAACTTTTCTTTTTATATCCCATTCCTTCTAATTATCTCGAAGCATAGCAACACACACATCCTGCCAAATTTTCATCTGAATATTGAGTTCCTTTACCTCTAAAAACAACCACTTCACCATAGACAACAAATTTCGTGTCCCATCCTCAACCATCTTGTAGAACATATCCATATTCACATCATCCCAGTTGATAGGAGGTAGATCATTCAACTCAATGTTATCAGGGGCAACTGTAAGTTCCATTTTTTGCTCCTCATCCTCTTCAACAAGGGAGTCCTTGACCTCCACCACTTCCACCTTAATCCGTTCCTTATTAGGAAAATTAGCCAAATCAACTAACCCTTTCAACAGGAGAAAAAACCTAAGAATGTTTGATGGACTCCATTCCTTGCACCTCCATAGGCTCGAGTCCATTCAACATTTCATCCATACTAGCATTGGCATCACCACTAGGAACTTTCAAACACAAAACCCTCATCTTCAAGAACCGTAAGACCAGTGGCAGAGGAAATTTCCACCTTCCCGGGTAAAGGATCCCCAACAGAGACATTCTTGACAACATCATTAACGAAAAGATTCTCACCACCCTTCCCTAAAGGGATATCCTTCATGCCACCTTCGCCAGGAGACAACGAGGGTTTTTGACTAGAACCAAGAGCCACCGCAAAAACTAACTCCATCTTCCTCTTAGCTGAAACTTTTTCTTTCTTGTAGCCTTTAGCTTTCCCCTTTGAATTCTTTCTCATAGATTCACCCATGGTTTCCTGCAATTCCACATCTGTCTCATAACCCTTGCTCCACTCTTCCAAGTCATCATCCCCTTCCTCATACCCATCTTCATCAATAGACATTTCCTCAAAATTTGAATCTTCATCCTCAGAACTACTAACCCATTTTGCGGAAGAGTCCCCAATATCATAACCAAAGTTTTTAACAACCTTCTTACCAAGAGTTTTAGGAGAGACCAAAATTAACTTAACCTTAATATGAGAAAACAAGAAACTCATAAGACCCTCATGCAAAATCACCTTCTTAGGGAATTTTTGGTGATCATCAATACTCTTTTCCATAGAAATTAATAGGTAAATAGGAAAGGAGACCAACACCTTGTGCCTAAAATGATTCAAAAGCATGAAATGGTAGCTATAAACAACAAAGAATCTACTTTCAAGAGTAAAATAGTGCATTATGGCCAACACAAGGTCCCTCCATAATGACTTCAAAGACTTACGAGCATAGCCACCACTCCTAATTTCTCGGAGCTTCTTCTTTTCATCGAATTTGAAAAAAATTGCAAAGGCCTTCTTAGCAACACCCTTATCTCTATAGAATTTCCTCCCAAAAGCCACAAGACCAGTGGCCTTCACTATAAAATCCTCATCAATTTTAAACTCCACACCCTTATAACACAAAGTCCTCCCATTCCAACATTTCACAAAAAAAACTATAGTATCAGGGTTCAGACCTTGAATTCTCTACATGTACTCCATAACCCCACCCAGCTCCAAATGCTCCCACACAATAGGATTTTCTAAAATTCCTCGCAAGAGCTTGGTTCAATTCTATAGTGGTCTCCACCCATGGTGACATGAAAAGTTACAGAACCCAATGACACCAAAGAGAAAAGAAAATGTGAAATAAACCCAACTCTCCACAATACAACACAAATTACACCCACAATATGTGTGGGGTTTTCATTCAAGGTACTTCCCTACTTACACTGCAAGTCCTTCATAATACGGAAACCAATGAAATGATAATGAAACTTATAGGCCAAAGGTTCATCGTGCATGTCTCGACTATGAAGCGTAATGAAGAACCTTTTCCCAATAACATCAATCTTAAGAACAAGTCAGTTGGTCATCATTGGAGATACATTTAAGATTAAGAGGAAGAGATTCAAATGAACCCCAATCAACTTTCTCCACCACTGCCACATTGGAAACACCATTATCCAACCTATTAGCTTCATGGAAAACATGTGATATTTTAATCTCCTCAAAAGAATTTAAGATAGAGATCAAATAATTGATAAAATGAGCAATAAACCATGAAGGAGGGAATTTTTTCAAAAGACTATTTATAACATTAAGAGAGTCCCCCTCCAACCAAAGTTTATAAACCCCTTGATTTTTAGCCAAAACAAGGCCATGATAGGCTACAACTGCCTCCGCAAAAAGGTTTGTCTACATTCCCAAAGAGAGCACCACTGCGAAGACAAACCTACCATTCTCATCATGTAACACTCCCCCATAACCAACATGCCCTGGATTTCCCTTAGACGCTCCATCAAAGTTAACTTTAAACCATCTGACCACTGGAGCCTTCCACCTAACCCCCTCCTTGGATTCTTTCAACTTTTTCATTGGATTAGAGAGATCATAAGAAAGATTTCATCTCTTACCCACAAGCAGATCATAGGGAGACACCAACACTTTCAAATTAAAGGAAGGAATCATTAAGAATTCAGATAGAAAAATTTCCTTGATAGCATCATAGATTTTAAAGGCTAGCCTAGAGGGTGATAGTTCCTGCTGACAAAAAACCTTGTTGTTACATTCCTTCCACACACCCCAAGCAACATGTGAAAAAATAAGAGACCACAACATAGAAAGGGTCAAATTTAGAGAAGGGGACACCCATTGAGAACATAATTCAGCGCAGGACACAGGAAACACCCATGCTATCTCCCACAGAAAAAAAAAAAAAAATGATTCCAAACATCCCAAGTATAACTACAACTAGTCAATAAATGAAGACAATCCTCTGCATTTTCCTTACATAAGAAACATATGTTCGGTAGATCCATACCTCTCTTCACAATATTGTTCAGAGTAAGAATCTTATCTTGACACAGAAGCCAAAAGAAAATATCAATTTTAGGCAGCAACTTCCCATTCCACACACGACCCCAGAAAGGCAACAGACCTACCAAACGAGTCTGAAAAGAAAAAGCAGAGGACAATGAGAACTTCCCATTGGAATTAAACCGCCAAATAAAAAAATCCTCCTGAGCTTCCAAAGGAATATGAATCAAAGACAAAAAATTAGCACGCGACTTCAAATCCCTATTAACCACATCAAGACCAATCTAGCTATCCTGCCTAATATCATTAGCAACAAAAACACCCCATTCCCTGACACAGAAATCCTTGAAAGGAGCTGCCCAAGATTCATCCTTCAAAGGCCCATTTCCAATCCACTAGTCATCCCAAAAGAGAATCCTTCTACCATTTCCCAAAGTCCACCTCAAGCCAACAACCACAGTCGAGCGAACCTAGATCTTACAATTCCATAGGACCGACCCCTACGAAGGAAGAAAGTTCTCCTTGAACAAGTCTCAAAACTTATCCACACCCCTCAAATACTTAGAAGCAAAAATGGCCACCCATTCTTTGTCACTCACAAGTAGGTTCCATAACTATTTAGCCATCATAGCTAAGTTGAAATCTTTTAGTTTGCATGCAGTTCTAAACCACCTTGAGATTTTGATCTACACACCTCCTCCCAAGATAGCAAATGTAACCTTTTCTTCTCCTCCACACTGGACCATAAGAACCTTTTTTGAATTCCCTCAATTTTCTCCCAAAATCTTCTAGGGATTTGGAACAAACTTAAAGCATAAACCGACAAATTTTGGAGAGTAGACTTAATTAGCTAAATTTTACCAGCTTGACTTAGCAAAGTACCCTTCCACCTAGCAAGTTTGGAGTTAAACTTATCAATGATACTATTCCAAAAGCAGTCAGGAACACCATTAAAGCATAAAGCAAGCCCCAAATAAGAAGATGGGAGCTCCCCAATACCGCATTCAAGAATACTAGCAATCCTCAATTGGTGAAGTTCAGGAGTATTAAGAAAAAAAGTAGTGCTTTTAGGAAAACTAACCTTCTGTCCTGACGCAACCTCATAATTCTAAAGAATAAGGCGGATACACTTAGCCACTACCACTGAAGCCTCTGCAAGAATAATGGTGTCATCAACAAACTGTTGATGAGAGTAACAAAGCTAGTGCGAGGATGGATAAAGGCCTTTGAAAGCCCATTAGACATCGCCTGAAGAAGATATCGGCCCAAAGATTCCACCATAATTATGAACAAAAAGGGAGAGATAGGGTCCCCTTGACGCAAGCCACAAGATCTTTTAAAAAAGGTCGACAGAGAACCATTAATGAGCACAACAAAAGAAGGAGAGGAGATTAACTGCCACACCATTTGCAGCACCCTGTCTGAAAACCCGAATGCCTTGATGATACTACAAAGGAACCTTCAATTCATCCGATCATAGGCTTTGACCAAATCCAGTTTCAAAATAAGACTAGGCTTCTTATTGACTTTCAAAGAGTGAATATTCTCATGAACCATGATAATGGAATCCAGGATCTGTCGACCAAGAACAAACCCATTCTGTTGAGGAGAGATAATATTAGATAACACCCTTTGCAACCTCGAGGAAAGCACCATAGAGAATATCTTATATATAGAATTGCATAGACTAATAGGCCTAAAATCACCAAACCTCTCAACTTCAGGCTTCTTAGGGATTAACACTATAAAAGTGGATTTCAATTCCTTCATAAGCTTTCTACTACCAAAAAATTCCTTGGTGGCATTGATAACTCCTTGGAGATAATCTCCCAATAACAATGAAAAATAGCATAGGAAAAACCATCCGGACCCAAAGATTTATTTCCCTCAAATGAGAACACAACTTTTCTAATTTCTTCATTCGAGGGAATAGCAATCAAGAAACCATTCTCCTCCTCCGACACCAAACTAGGAATAACATTAAGAAAACCTTAATGGAAAACAGGATCTAATGGTCCTTCCTCAGACAGAAGGTTCTCAAAGAAAGACTGAGCCACAGATCTAATATAATCATTTTCCTCAATAGATGAATTATCCACCACCACTTTAGAGATTCTATTCGAAGATCTATGTTTCAGGGTAGTGAGATGGAAGAACCGAGTATTTTTATCTCCACTACGAAGCCAAATTGCTCGCAACCTCTGCTTCCAAAACTCCTCCTCTCTAGCCACAATATTATGCAAACTGGACAAAAGAACACTCTCCTCCTGAAGCAACACAACATCAACCCTTGAAGCCTGCAAATTCTGCTGCAAAACATCCAACTTAGACTTCACAACTGACTTTTCCTCAAAGATATTACCAAAAGAGTCCTTATTCCATTGAATCAAATTATGCTTAACCGAAGCCAATTTCTTAGCAACTTTATACATGGTCGAACCATCAACGTTAATATTCCACCACTGAACAATCTTAAGATGCAAATTGGGATGATCAATCCACATCTTCTCAAATATGAAAGGGAAAGCCTTTTTATGACCAAAAGGTTCAACATTCAAGGAAATAGGGAAGTGGTTTGAACCAACCCTCGTAAGAGTAGACAAAGAACATGCATAAAAGTGCAGCCAATCCAGAGAGATTAGCACCCTATCCAATTTAACCTATATCAAAGCATCTCCAAACCGCCTATTAGACCAAATATAGGAAGCACCACCCAAATCTAGGCCCAACAACAAATTATCATTAATAAAATTCATTAAATCAAGCCAACTATCAACATCAATCTGAGATCCCCCACTTTTATCAGCATCATTCAATGGGATATTAAAATCCCCCATTACTTGCCAGTTAATAAAAGAGAACTGAGCCTTAAAAGAATTCAACCTATCCCAAAAACGCTTACAGGCACTTTTAACATTGGGAGCATAAAAATTAGACAAAACCTAGGAGAACTTTTCCCTAAAGCACAAAAAAGAAGTAGCAACATGATTTTCAAAAGCAAAAAACTTGGTCCCAACCACCACCTTAGGATTCCAAAAAGTTGCCACCCCACCAGAAGCACCATCAAAGTCAACAACTTGACATCCACAATCTTTAAAGAACCTATTCTTAATCCTAACCACCTTTTCGGCACTCATCTTGGTCTCTTGAATCAAAATAATATTTGGCCGATGATCTCTTACCATATTAGCAAGAAGATCCTATTTATGAGGATGATTCAATCCTCTAATATTCCATGAGGATCTTCATGAAAGATTCTGCGAGGGACCATTAAGGCCCATCTTAAGTAGAGTAATCTGCGAACCATCAACAATTTCACACTTGCTTACCCTCTCCCTTACTTTCTATAAAGAAGGCCTACCTCTGCCCCTTGGTTCTGAACCACAATCCAACTTCAAGCAATTTTGAGTAGCCATCCCCAACCCCGTAGGAATAGCCTTTTTCTTAAACCGAGACTTAGAGGTCGAAAGAACAGTTATCCAAGGCTCCTCCTCCTGAGAAGCACAGTTAGAGCAATCCATGACAGAAGAGGTGAGCACCAGCTTCTCAACAACCGACTCCACTAGAGGTTCAACAAAGGGTAAATCCTCACTCTTCTCCTCCAACACAACTAAAGAAGACACCGACACGTCCACCTTATAGAAGAGAGAAAAAGATCCTTAAAAACCATCTTCAGAGGGGTCACCTTCTCCGATTCAGCAACCACTAGAGCCAATGAGTCAACACCACCTACCTCCACCAAATCCAGCTTCCTTTCAGTAGAATCCATCACCCCAACCTCCTCTGAAGGAGCTTCCTCAACAAAACTAGAAGAAGCTACGTCACGAGGAGAAATGACCTCAGTCACCATGCCCTTATCCGGCTCTCCCTTAACAAGCTTTGTAGAGCCTTTATCAAGATTAGCATTAGAATGATGACCAACCTCCTTCCATACTTTTAATTCCTTGAGAGGTGTTGATTTATTTTTAGGAGGAAACACAGGTTTCATCAGGTATTTCTTTGCCCAATGCCCCACCTTTTTGCAATGGAAGCAGGCAAAAGGGATAGATTCAAACTCAACCTCCTACTCCCACACTCCCAACTTTGAGTTAATCTTAATCATCGATGAAAGATTCGTGGACTGGTCTAGAATCACACAAAGTCGAGCATAAACCAATCTATGCCTTGAAGCAGTAAGATTATCAATTGAAATCAATTTCCCAAAAGTAGACGCAATACCCTTAAAGACCTGCTCATCCCAAAATTCTAGAGGGAGCCTAGGAAAATGGACCCACACAGGGGCAGAGTCAAAAGAACAAGAACTAGGGGAGAAACCAGCCTCCCATTTCTTCAACACCAAAGTTGACTTTCCAATAAGCCATGGCCCTCCAACCAAAACCTTCAGTAAATCCTCCCTGCAAGTGAAAGAAAAGGAGAAGAAACCCTTTGCAAGAGCCGCAATCTCCACCTTCCCTTTCAGAAACTAATTATTTTTTTCTAGCATCTTGACCATTTCAATATTAGGACACAAGCCCAAAAATTTGCCTACCAACGCTTGCTCCATGGAGAGGATACCTTTATCAATAATGCAATTAGGCATTGAAACCGAATATGCTCCCTAAGACGGGTTTGCAAATAAGTCCACAAGAGGAGAAGAACTTTTCTCCTTAAGCCTCACACCAAATAAAGCTGACTGTGTCTTACCATCCACCGAGGACAAATCAACCTTAGCAGCTTCAGAAATGGTAGTTTCCTCAGGAGCCACAACCTTAGACCCACCTTTCTAGGAGAGGTGCCACCTTGACCCAAAATGGAAAAGGAAGAAATAACATGTGAAATACCCATCTGCAAGGACCCACTAGGAGTCCCATCCAAAGAACCACCATCAGCCAACTTCCCAACATCTGCCTAACCTTCGCCATTAATGCCAACCCTTAGAGTAGGGATTCCCACCTTGGCCAAATTTGAAAAATCCTTACCTTCACCAACACCACCCAACGACGCTCCCATGTTTTTTACTAAGATGTTTTGAAATGTTGTTGTGTGGTCTGTGAGATGTTTTTGAACCTTGAGAGGTGTGTTTGGAGTCACTTGTTGGTGTTAGTATAGGTTTGGTCGACCTAGTGTGTTAACACCAATTGTAGAGGATAATTGTTGTTTGAGGAAGTGTTAAGAAGCATGTTGGTGTAGATTTGGGTCCCAATTAAGTAGCGTTGTTTGGCTTCACTTCTTTATATTGTGAAAGTGTTTGGTCCTAACCTATCTGGTGTTGCATAGTTGAGGTGCATATGTTTCCTTAAGGCCAACCTAATTGAGATTGTTTTAGGTCATGAAGGGTATAAATGCAAGGAGAATTGTTGTGTGGATTGACCAGAGTGTGTGATGTGAAAGATGTGAATGTGATCAAGTGTGATGATCTAAGTGTGAGCCTTAATTCCTATGACTTCATGATGCAGTGAGCAGAAGGTGTCTACATTTTAGTCTATTTGATGAGTTGTTTGTGCTTCAGTGGAACCGTACCTTCGACATATGAGAGATGCATTATTAGCACTTTAAATTGGTAGTGAGCTACCCCTTCTATTCTTCTTTCTTTTGGACAGTGAGTCCTTTGGAAGTGAGCCACTAGTAGTGAGCCTTTCTTTATCTTTCTGGGTAGTGAGCCCTTGGCAGTGAGCCTTATTGTATTCAATGTTGTAATTCATATATTAGTGAGCTAATCCTCATCATGGTTTTTCCCTTCTTGGGTTTTCCACATAAATCCAGTGTTCTTATGTGTTTCAATGTTTTTGCATTACTGTTTCATATGTTTACATTTTGCTAATGCACGATAAGGGTTTAATGGTTGTTAAGGGTTTAAGGGCTAATGTAGATTTGAAAGTTAATGAGGGTTTTTGATGTTTTAAAGTATACAATTGATTCACCCCCCCACTCTCAGTTGTTTTGTGCATCTAACATATTTTTTCCACTAGGGTTTCTCCATGTAAATTATACATCACTTGTGGTATTGCTAATTTTATTCTATTGTTGAATGTTTCCATCACTTTAACATCATATTAGGTAATCTTTGATAAGCATAATTTTAGATCTACATCACTTTGCGAAAGTTAATATTGTATTAGTTTTACCTTGAATTCCAAAAATTTTGATAGAAAAACTATGTAATTGAATCCTAATAAAATATCATAACTCAACACATTGCATAAAACAACTACTTTGGGCAAAACTCCATGATTAAGAGCTATTGAGTCAAACTTGTGTTGGGATGGGTTATCTCTGAAGAAGCCTCAATGCTTCACATTTACTAGAATCACTTAGATGTAATGAGTGCTCAGTGGACCATTTATACTCATGAGAAATGGGTTATTCAACAACAAATAATAATAAAATATGGGTTAATGAATTAGACTAAAAAATTGCATAGTTGAAATGATACTAAATGAATTCTTTTGATATAGTCAATTTGGATTTCTTAGCTTGGATCCCTCAAGCCTTTGAATTTTATGTATCCTTCTTAAACTAGACTCTTTGTTTTATTTCAACTCCTTAGTTTTCTCCTAATATTAATGAGTTCTACTCATTTCTTCAAAGCATCTCAAATCCTTTATCAAGGATCCCCATTATCCCCTTATCTATACATCTTTCTTGCTAAGATTTTGGGCAGATCTCTCTTAGTTGAAAGGAGAGTTCAAACTAAAATATATGGAATCATAATTGTTAACATTGTTAGAAAAAATGATCGTGCTTAATTTAATTATGATTATAATAGGGTAAACCACCAAATAGAGTGTTAGAATATTTAAGAGTTGTTTTGACTCCTTTATTTTTACTTTTGGAGCTATTATTGATGCCAATAAATGCAAATTTTATAATATCAATACATTGTTAGTTGAAAACATAATCTTTCTCAAATCCTTGAGTTTGATCATAGTGGGCATGAGTATTTTAAATATCTTAGAGTTCTATGAGCTTCAAACTCAAGAATGTCGACTATTAGACTCCTTATTAATTTTTTTCATAAAAGAATCCTCAACTTCAATAATGGGTGGCCAAGCCTTACTAGTAGATTGGTTTTAATAAAACCCATTATATTTAGTATTCCTATCTATCAACTCATGAATTTTCATGCTCTAGCCTCTATTCTTGAGGTGGATAAAAGAATAAAAAAATGGAAAGGACGCAAATAGTCTCTCTAGTAATGATTCCATCTAATCAATTAAAAGCAAGTCTCAAAATAAAAATACATAGTGGGTCTAGGGATATTTACTATTACTATCACGAGAAAGGCCCTTGGGGAAAAACTCATTTGGAATTTAATAAACATTCCTAATATTCTTTAGAAAAATATTTCGGCTTATAAATATGAATTTGGTTTGAATGGCTGAAATCTCCTCAACAATATCCAACATAAATTGTGCATATCCAAAATTTTGTCTTTGATTGCCATATTAGTTAATATAATAAAAGATAACATTTCATTATTTCTTGGGAATGGGATCAACATTAAATGTGGGATGAGCCCACTATTGGAAACAAGCCTCTATGCCTTTCTATGCCTAGGCACCTCTTTTATTCCATGATCCATCTTGGAATTGAAAATCTTGCTCAATTCTTCACTTGGGATGGCCTACAAACTAATTGGATTCAACTTAATGTGTTGGACCTAACACAAAATAGGAAGTGACCCTTACAAAATATATTTTTGGCATTCTTCCTATCGATCCAAAAAGTGAGGACTATATTAGTCGAAGTAAAATTAACTCTACTAGGTGCTACATTGTGATGATGCCCATCATATAAAGGAAAATCAACCTATTGATAAATACTTATACAAAACATTTGGAGCTAAAATGTTACCCTCAAAAATAATATATTTTAATGGCTTGTTATACAAAAAGAAATCCTTACTCAAGACAGTCTTGTCAAAATATCCATTATGGACCCTCACATATGCTTCACATGTGTTGGTGTGAAATTATATTCATATATTATCAAATTTTTAGTATGGAGTTTTTATTGGGAGGTTATTTTGCATGTTTTAGTTTATGAATCTTGTGACATGTGTCATGAAATTTATTTTTCTAGACCTTTTTTATTTTTGGAAAATGTGGTTTTATATCTTCTTATATTTTTAATTCATGAATAATGAATCAATGCACCTATTCACATTTTTCTTCAATTTTATTTGAATTTTCTTGTATGTAGCAACTCTTTCCTATGTATAAGAATTACCATAGAAATGTCTCACTCCTATAGAGCTACCTATCAACTCTAACATGCTATGAGAGCCCTAAATATGCAAGTTTCTTCTCTTGTTTTGAGATTTTTTCCAAAATGCCTCATATGGTGCATCTTGGTGCAAAATAGACATCATGAATGAGTCCAAAACAACCCAAAACTTATAAATCAACATAGAACTTGATAGGTTTTGGTATCAATATTTTTGGGGGTTTGCAAATTTAAGATTTTAAAAATTTGTACAACTATATGGATTGACACATATATGTATGACCATATGGCCATCATAGGTGTCACTACTATGCGAGTCCTTCATCTTTGGTTGTAATTTTCTAGAATTTATTTTTTGTTTTTTCTCAATATCTAGATAGTGTTTATTTGCAATTTTATCTTATATTTTTTTCATTATGATTGTGGGTCTTTATCCAATTGTCACTATTTTGCGTAGGGGTCTACATTAACACCAAATTATATATTGGAAACCCTAGCCCTTTGTTCTTCCAATTCAAGGGGCTTAATTGGAGTCCTTGAGGTTCCACTTATTTGCCTCCACTCCACTAGGTTATGTTGTTGGCCAACAACCCAAGTGCCACCATCCCACTACCCCAACAACAGTCAATCCTCTTTCAACTACATAAGGAGGTATTTTATTTTAGAGGGAATATCTCAAGCACATAATGTTTATTTTCACCAAAAAATTGGTGTTAGAAAGCTGGTTATAAATGTACTAGTAATTCTTCTAGATTTGATTCCACATGCCTATTTTGGTGTTTAAAGTTTAGATCAAGCTTTTTTTGTCTTTCAAGCTCATTTCTTTCACCCAAAATATTTAGTTTTTAAAATTAATAATTTTAAAAAATGAACAAACATTGGAAAGGTATTTATGAACTATTCTCAACCATCCATATAATTTTTCTAGATTTAGCCTCAAGTCTCCTTTATTCAATTTGTCGACTATTTGCATTTTGGTTGATATCCTAGATATTTTGGGACCTAGAGAAGTTATATTTTTTTGAGTAGAATTGGTTTGGATAATTGATACGCATTGATATTATTGATCTCTAATTTATTTTCTTTAGAAGAGTATCATGGGGTTTTATATTCATCCTTCTATAGTGACCCTAAATAAGGATACTTATGAGCCTTGGTGAAACAACATCCTCATATTTTAGATTGAATGATCTTTTATCTTATCTTTATGAAATCATACTTGAAGAAGATTCAATTAGGAGGATGTCAACATAGAGAAATAAAATTGATCACTTCATAGGATTAGTTTGTTCTATTAGTGATTATGAGACTATGTGTGCTACTTCGGTCCTTGAGTGCCCACACACACTTTGAACTAAGATTTGGGGGATATATGAAGACTATTGTGTGTCATCATTCCTAGATGATCTTGGTATGGATTGCCTCATACCCATTGATGATGTAGATATTATACCCTTTGATGATTATACTTTAGATGAGCTTGAATTTTTTGAAGGTCTTGAATGTTCTATTGATACAAAGAATTATCTTATATCTCCTCTTCCTGTAAAGATTGCATCTCCATCACTTGTTGCTACTTTAGAGTACAATATTGCTTCTTTGAGAGCTTCCATTGATTCTTTATAGTAGGTCAATTTCAATCTTCCAAATGTACCTCATTAGGATTTCTAGTTGTAGTGTCAAAAAATGTACTACTTTACATTTTCACACTATGTTTGGGTCCCTTAATTAATTGGACTTAATTGAGCCTCTAATTTTCTAAATTTTGCATTTACAAGCATAATTAATTGTAATTTTTGAAAGGGGAGTTGTGATTTAATTAATGCATTTATCATTATTAACACCAAGAAATGAATAGGTCCTAATTATTTAGGTTAGGACCCATTCACCCTTGGGCGAATGGGTCCCCCTTAATATCACAATTTCAAATTTTAAACATGTTTTTTGTGGCATCTTAAGGCCTAAATTCAAGATTTAAGTGTCAGCTTATAATGTTTAATTTTCAAGAAATTAGAACATTGTTTATAAAACCAAGGTCTTTTATCAATTCAAATCCTAGAAATTTATGAGAGAAAAAAGTATAGCAAAGATTATTGTCAAAGGTATTCAAGAGCAAATTTCTCAAGCATTTATTGCAACATTCAAGATCTCAAGCATCATGTCAAAGTTATCAAACATCATGCATGTTTTTGGAGCTAACATTGTGATGTAGATTTCAAGCATTCAAGTCATATTTCAAGCATCAAGATCAACATGCAATTAAGCCATTCATGCAAGATCAAGACCTTGGAGAGATCTACTAAGTTGTAATCCTTCAAGGGTTTCAAATCAAGGGTTTGGTGAGTTGCAACATAGAAATTGTTCATTCATCATTCTTTTCATGTTTCATTGTTTCAATTCAAGGTTTAATTACCAAAATGGGGTTTGACAAAGACAAACACCCATTTACCAAAAACAAACAATTTTTCCCTCTTGTGTGTGTTTTGCAAATCTTAGGTTGAAGAAGGCTTGAAGTTCTCTTAAAGAGAAAATATGAAAAAGTTGTCAAAGTTGCAAAAGTTGTTGTCAAGCCATAGAAACTCAACTACATGAATTATTTCGGAATTTCCAACTATGAAATATGGAGAATTTTGGAGTGCAGACATAGAACCCAAGGACCCAAAAATTGATTTCAAAAATCCCTAAAAACCCATTTGCCCTTGGGAAAATGAGTCCCAGAGGACACTCAACAAAAAAAATTTGATGATAGATGCAAAAATACTAAACCATCTCAGATCTTTTTGAAAGTTCTATTAGAATAAGGTTTAATCTTTTGATTTCATGTTTCACCTTGCATTTTTGGGTTTATTTACTATTTTTAGTCTTTCTCCCAAAAGTGTTGTTTCAGCAGATCTACCCCATCCTAGATCATAAGGAAAACAACAAGATATCCTTCAAATTTGACTCACCTAAGGGCTAAAAGTCAACCTTGGCTTAAGGGATCTCTTTTTCCTAATGAGATAGTGGGAGATAGGTGCATTATACCCCATTTTTTCCCTTTCTATTTATAGTAAAATTGGTGAACCCCCATTCCATTTTAGTGCACACATTTTCCCTCCATTTCACTATTTATCAAACATTTCATCCTTGTTTGTAGAGTCTCACATTTCTATTTTGGTGGATTCATTAGAGGATTTATATTATCACTTTTATGGTATTGATGTCATCACTTCATCTTCTATGTTTTAAAATGTAGTTTAACTTCCACCCTCTCTTGATTCACTTTTTTTATTAAGCATTAAGTTCTTTTTTTGGAGGAGACATTTTCTTAGTATGAGGACACTAGAGTTGCATTTAGAGTCACCTATTTAGGTTTGGGTTGCCTATTCATCTAGATTATTGGAATGGGTTCTACATTCACCAATGGATTTTTTTCCAAGGGGAGGAATGTTGTAGGCAATGGATTATTTCCTATTTTAAGCATTCACCATTTATACTAGAGCTACTTTGTTGATGGGACTCAACATCTCATTTATTAGCTCTCTCCTTTGGGGGGAGGGAAGCTTATTCATTATGTATTTGTGATAGAATTGGTAATTTACAATACATCACTAGTACATACATGTTTTTTATTTTATCTTCTTTGGAGAGGGGTTTTCTCTAGTAGGCTCTTCTCTACTCATATTATGAGAAATATTTGTTTGCAAGTGGGTACCTAATTAAGTCTTATTGTTGAGACCCATCTTCCCTTTTAGCTTATGTTTTTAGCCTCCCTAAGACTTATCCTATTGCTCCTCCTATCAATATAACATCTCCATCATGTATTTCTACTTCAAAGTCCAATATTGCTTCTTTGAGAGCTTCCATTGATTCTTTGAAGTAGGTCAATTTCAGCCATTCAGATGCAACTCATTGGGATTTTTCTTTCTCAAAAATTTCACCCTTATTTGTGGAGCCTCACATTTATTTTTGGAGGATTCATTAGAGGATTTTCTAGAATTTATGTCATCACCTCATCTTTTTGTTTTCAGATGTAATTCAAATTTTACTGTCTCCTAGTTCTACTTCTCTAATTGGGCATTAAGTTCTTGTTTTGGAGGAGACATCTCTTTTAGCATGAGGAAAATCGAGTTTCATTTAGAAGCACCTATTTGGATTTGGGTTATCTATTAATCTAGATTAAACGGGAATGGATTCTACTCTCATCGGTGGAATTTTTTCTTCCCAAGCGGAGGAATGTTGTTTCTAGACAATGGATTATTTCCTTATTTTAAGCATTCACCATTGGAACTAGAGCTACTTCTTTTTCAAGGGAATAAACATATCTCATTCATTAGCTCTCTCCCGTGGGGATATTCATCATGTATATGCGACAAGTTTGGTTGTTTATGATCCATCACTAGTACATACATGTTTGTTATTCATTTTTTGGGAGAAGAGTTTCTTCCCACTGGGTTTTCCCCTTTAGTCCTATTATGAGAGATTTTTTTTCAAATGGGTACCTAATTAGGTCTTGTTTCCAAGACCCACCTTTTGTTTTATCTTATGTGTGTATCCTCCTAAAGTTGCACTTAACGAGGGGTGTTGGTGTGAAATTATATTCACATTATCATAAGTTTATTAGGGATTCTTTATTAGGAATTTATTTTCTTATTTTTAGTTTTTGAATCTTGTGACATGTGTTACGAGGTTCATTTTCACACTTTTTCTATTTTTAGCAAATGTGATTGTATATGTTCTCATTATTTTTCATTTATGAAAACAAATGAATTAATTTTTCACATTTTTCATCAAATTTCTCTAGTTTTGGTCTTGTGTAGTAGCTCTCTCCTATGTAAAAAATTACTTCAGAGATTCTTGGCTCTAGTAGAGCTACCTATTAGCTCTAACAAGTTTCTCAAAGCTACTAAAACCCTAGATCGTTTCTTTGATTTCAACTAAGTATACATAGTTTGAATCTCTCGTGCTCTTTTCTTTTATGCCCATTTTAAAAATAGATCAAATATGAAAACTTGCACCACAATACAAAAAAAAATACTACAAAAACATTTAAAAGGTAAACCTCTCATATTATATCTTATAGTATTCTATTCTTTTTTTCTACATGTGGAATATTTGGTTGGACAAGAACGACAAATTTGAACATAAAGCTATCCAAGGAAAATATTTGATTCAAAAGATTTAACATGTCATGATTGAAAATATTAAAGCTTGCTTCAAAGTAAAATAAAACCCAGTCATCCTCTCTAGAGCTAAAATTATTCTTCTTTGAAGATGGAATCTCTTTTATTTTTCAGCTCTCCCATTTCCAATAGCCCTTAAATCTCCATTAATTATCCAACTCTTTTCTTTGATGGTGTGTTTAAAGATAATTAAGGTATCATTTATGTTAGTGGTGTTCTTTGGACAAGAACTAACACAAATATATTCGAATTTTGCATGAGCTTGGGACTAACTTTCAACAATATTATTGAATTGATGGGATGTAAGCTCACCCTATTCTTGGCAACTAAATAAAATATCAAGGATCTACCAATATATGAGAACTCGAAGTTAATGATACAATTCTTCTTGATGGTTAAATCCATCCACATCAAGCTTCTACTTATTTTAGCCAATTATATTAGCATTACATCCCTAGACCTTTGAATTCTTTTACTACTAAAAAAGCTAACAAAGGCATTCTTTTATTTCAAGGTTTTAAATAGTTTAGGAATAAAAGTACAAAAAGCCCTCCTAATAAATATAATGCTTAGTCTTTGGCCTTTGCTAGATAACTCCAAGTTGGTTTCTCGTCACCATGAGGTAGAGGATTTATTGTATTTATATGAATTCTTCTCCTAGATTGGTTTCTATTATTTGTATCTCTATTTCATCAATAACTTTTTTTAACAAAAAAAATGTATTAGAATCTTAGTAAAATATCATAGTTTGACACACTACAAGAAATATGTCCTACTTGTCAATGAATGAGCCAAAAGGGCCATATAATGAATGATATATAAATCATGACATTTGTTGAAAGTTTTTTAAATGGGGTAGTAAGCTAAGTGGACTTGATCTTGGGGGAAACTCTATGGTTAAGTGTTCTTGAGTAATAGTATAGGGTTGAGTGACCTCCCAAAAAGTCTTGATGTTTTAGCTCTATGTGCCTCACGTAGATTTAATTAGTGTTAAGTGGATCATTCATGCTCATGAAGGTTGGGTTTGTGTGAACCACCACCTATGAAATATGGTTCAATGAGTTTGAATAAAAAACTATATTGCAATCCTAATAAAGCATCATAATTTAACACATTTAAAAAAAAACATCTTACTCGTTATTAGATGAGCAAAAGGGGCTCTATGATGAATGCTTAATAAGGTATAATACTTGTTAAAGTTTTTGCAAATATGAGGCACTAATATTGGAGGAGACTCCATGGTTTAGCACTTAAGTTGAAGCATTATTGGGATGGGTGACCCCTAGGGAAATCTCAATGATTGACCTATGTGAGCATCACCTAGATATATAATAAGTGATAAGTGGAATTTTCACACTCATGGGACATGGGTTTATGTGAAACACTACTCATGAAATATGGATCAATAAGTTTAACTCAAAAACTATGCAATTGAATCTTGATAATAAATCATAATTTCAAACATTGCAAAAAATGCCAACTACTTGTCAATGGATGAGCTAAAGAGCTATAAAATGAATTATTTACAAGACACAACACTTGCTTAAGGTTTTGCAAATGAGGAAGCAAGCTAAGCAGACTTGATCATGGTGGAAACTCCATGATTAAGGACACTTGAATTGAAGTAGTGCTAGGATGGGTGACCCTAATGCTTCACTTGAGTGAGGATCATGTAGGTGTGATGAGTGCTAAGTGGAACATTCATGCTTATGAGAGATATGTTCATGTGAACCACTACTCATGAAATATGTATCAATCAAATTTACTCAAAAACTTTATAATTGAATTTGCATAGAATATCATAATTTAACACATTGCAAAATGTACCTCCTACTTGTCAATGGATGAGATAAAGGGGCTCTACAATGAATAGTGTATAAGGAAAACACTTGTTGAATATTTTACAAATGGGGTAGCAATCTAAGTGGGCATGATCTTGTGAGAACTCCATTTTTTAGTGTGTTTGAGTCCAAGTACTATTGGGATTGGTGATCTTTGGGGAAGTTCTAACACTTTACCTCTTAGAGCATCACCTAGATACAATGATTGCTAAGTAGGCTATTCACATTCATGAGAGATGGGGTCGTGTGAATCACTACTTATAAAATATAAGTCAATGCATTTGACTCAAAAATTACATCATTGAATTTTGATAAAATATCATAATGTGGCACAATGCAAAAATGCTTCCTACTTGTTAATTGATGAGCTATAGAGGCTTTATAATGAATGGTCCATAAGAAACAAAACTTGCTAAAGGTTTTGCAAATAGAATAGCAAGCTACATGGGTTTGATCTTGGATGAAACTATATAGTTAAACACACTTGAGTTGAGGTGACTAACCTCAAAGAAGTTCTAATGCTTCACCCATGTGACCATCAACTAGATACACCGAGTAATAAATAGACCATTTATATACATAAAAAAAATCATGAAAACCATTGCTCATAAAATATGGATCAATAATATTGACTAGAAAATTACATGATTGAATCCTATAAAATATCATAATTTATCACACTAAAAAAAATAGCTCCTACTTATCCATATTATTGGAAGTGAAGAAAAAGTTTTAAGGCTATATCAATTCTCATATTCTTAAACTCAACAAAGAGGTCTCTATTTCAGTATAAACTTTAAAGTCAACGAAGACTATATAAATTCTACATCTCTTTTGAGTTCTATGTTCTGATGATGGATCAGAATGTGATCCGAAATGTTGACTCAAAATTGACACACAATCAAATCCATAAATCTACAAAATTGATGATATGAATTATTGAAATCTAATAGCATTAACCTTAAAGTTGCAAAATAAAGAAACAAAGAAAATGAGTAATTCTAAACGTAATAGTCTGAAAAGAAGTAAAATGCAATTACTTGGTTTGAAGGTCATTACCGTCTACAGGATGAGGGTTTACAGATATGGTGTAAAGCTTTTTGTCTTGCAGATATGGATATGATCTGCCTGCAAAGGGTTTGAACTCAAACAGCCAATGAGCCGGCGGATTGCCATTTTCGTCAACAGGAAACCATATGAAAACAGTAGACCATGGATCATCGTCCGCCGCTGGGGATTTGTATAATCTGTTGACAGAGCGTGGAGGGGTTTCAGGCTTAGACGACGACTGTACTCTCCTGTGCGGTGGAACATAAGCCATCTTTCTTTCTTCTGCACTAGTATTGCTTCAACTTCGAATAAAGAAAAAATCCAACTGCAACGCTTCAGAAACAGAAAATTTTCAACTGCAATGCTTCAGAAAAAGAAACTTTCAACTGCAACGCTTCAGAAAAAGAAAATTTTCGACAGCACCGCTTCAGAAAAAAGGTATGTGAGATCAGGATTTACAGGAATTTACGAATCGGCATGTAAATGCTTTAAAGTAAAGTAAACAGTATTTATGAACTGCTTTACCTTTGCCTTTATTCTTGAGGAGCCAGCTGCAGATGGAAAAACAGGGGTCGCGTGAAAAAGAAGCTATCAATTATTATTATTATTATTATTTTTAAACCAAAGTTATCCATGCTTTAACTTTTGGTGACAGATTTTTTTTTTTAAATTGTTCTTACAAAGTGATGGTATTGAGATTACAAACAAATCAAAGTTATACAAATAATTGACCCCTTTTAAATATAAGTCAGAATACTGAGAAGTACTAATCTTATAATTTTTTTATATTATGACAGGAATAGCCTTCAATTTTTCAATTTAGTTGATGTAATTTATTGATTTGATTGAAACAAGAGTCTCTTTAGGTTTAACATTTATCTTAATTGGGTAGAAAAGCTTTCTAAGTTTTTAGGTTATTTGTAATTGAGAAAGGAAAGTTTTATGAATATTATAATGAAATAAATATGTAATGGTGAAATAAGTAACTTGTGTCAATTTCTATTTAGTTTTAGGTTCATTTGACGGAATGCCTTTAAAGTAATTATATATAGACAAGAGGTACACTATTGTGTTAGATTTGACTCATGTATTGATCCTTATTTGTCCCTATTTCTTCTTGCTTGTACTTATTTCTACATATTCATCATTCACCCCTTATTTATCACACCTCATTCCAACTTTCCTTGATATATTTGATCTTGCTCTGAGATTATTGTTTCCCTACCCAAGTTCATTTTCACCTCACTCAAGATTGATCTAACAACATATAGTAATAAGCCTCAAGTTTAAACATTCAAACTCAATTATAAATGTTTGTTTCTAGATTTAAATACATAATATTTTTTTGTTATCAACATTTTAGATCACTCTTTGTTATTTGTCATCAGGACGTAGAGAACAAGAGCAAATAATGTAAAATGATAAATTGCAAACCAAAACTAACGAAATAGACGAGGAGAGTAAGATGATTGGAAAAGTAAGAGACCATGAGAGACTTCACATAAAATAAGAAAAGATAGGAAAAGAAACATACCTTGAATGAAATTAAATTAGAGATACAAAATAATGAGCACTTTAAATAAAAAGAGGTTGACATAAAAGAGACAACTAAGTAGGCATAAGTATACATATGAAAGTCAATATGTATAAATATAGACACAACTCATGTACATATATAGACACACACAACCAAATTAAAAATAAAAAGGAAAACCAACAAAATTCAAATATGAGATTTTTTTTTTTTTAAAAGATGCATATCTATAAAGGTGCACATATATACAATTTATATGTATTTATATACATAAATATCTACAAAATGATCATATGCATACAAGTCAAAGAATGAGATTAAACACAAATGTGTGTTTGTGTGTATCTCAATACAAGAGCAAACATTTGTGTGTAGAAGAAGAAAAGACACAAAACTATAACTATTCAAACATATAAACTAAAGAAGCGACTTACCAAATTTGAACATAAAAATCTATATCTATGACCAAATAAACTAAAGGACAGATGTACCTATACCTGTAAAAAAACATGAAAACAAACTTAAACACAAAAAAAATATGACCAAAATAAACCCAATGGAGAAAAGAGCATAAAAAATTGTGTACCTGACCAGAAAGTTGTTGTTTTTGAGCTATAGAGGACTCATTCGCCTTTAGTGATGAATGGGTCCCTGTGAGGGTTCCATAAAATGACTTCAGGGCTTTATTCCTCTCAGTCAACACACATAGATCCCAGATTTTCATTGCTTCAAACCCTATAAAGAACTTATTCACCTTTAGTGGTGAATAGGTCCTTTTAAGGTTTCAAAAAATTGACTTATAGGTTATGTTCCTTGATGTTTGCACTTCCAAATCCCCGGTTATCAGCTCCTGAAAGTCTGAAATAAATTTTGTAGCCTCCTTTCTTTGTTATTGCACTATAAATGACAATCTTGCAACTTGACAACTTTTGCAATTTTGCTCCAAATCTTGCTCTTCAACCTAAAACCTGCAATCACACATGCAAGAGGAAAAAAATGTTGTTTGTTAGGGGATAAGGGTTTGCCTCGGTCAAACCCCTTGTAGTTAATTAAACCAATTGATGAAATAATGAAACGAAGCATGAACATGAAATAATGTAAATGATGTCACCTTGGATGAAGTCTTGTGAAATAAATCTGCAAACTATCATGTAGTGGCCATGAAGAATGTAGATCTAGGATTCTTGAAAATGATTTAAACAATAGTTGAAAGTGGATCTTTAATGCTACATCCACCTCTTTACCTCAACAACATGAATGCATGCATCAAACCCTTGAAATGATGATATGATCTTAAATTGCTACAATAAAGACTTGAAATTTTCCTTGAAATGTCTTGTAAATGCCTTTGGAATGCTCTAATGCTCAGTCACTTGAATGCTTGAATGCTTCATAAACTTGCTAGATGAAAACAATGTGAATTAACCCCTTATTTATACTAAATTAGGAGATTAACTCCGAAATTCAAAGAATTAAGGCTGACACCAGATCTGAGAAGAAACATTATTAAATTCCCACCAAAATGAAATTAAAAAATGGGGGTCTCATTAAGGGAGGACCCATTCACCATTAAGGGAAAATAGGTTCTAGCTAAGTTTCCAGGACCAAGCTTCAGGGGACTAAAAGAAGGCTAAAAACCCTTTCCAGATCAACTAAGAAAGGGGGGTCCTGTTAAGGGAGGACCCATTCGCTATTAAGGGTGAATGGGTCCTAGCTCAGCTTACCAAGACCAAACTTTTCCCAATGAAATAATTTGTTGATTAAATTATGATTGTTGGGATAGATCTTTGGGAGGTGTCAAAATTAAGGCCTAAATTTGAATTAAAAGGGGGGTTAATTACTCCAATTAACCATAATTAATTAATACCGCCTAGATAAATGTGAAAGTGTTTTATGACACTTTACAACATGTAAACAAGGTACACATCATGTACATTTTATTAGAAAAGGGCCCGTTAGGCTTAATTAAGCAGATAAATCCTAGAAAAGTGTGAAAGTGTGTTACAACACTTTACAACACCTTTACAAAGGACCAATTAAGAAATGCTTTAATCAAATAAAGGTCCTAGAATAGTGTGAATGTGTACAACATATTACAACACCACTCTAAGACATCATTAATTCATTTTTAATGTCAATTATCAAACCAAGGGAAAAGGCTTACTTTTTTTGTTACTACATTTTTCCCCCACTTTAGTGAGAGGATCACCCCATGTCAAACTCACGCTAAAGTAGACATTCAAGACAATTAAGTATGCAGCAATAAGAAAGATACAAAATCATACCCTATCAAAGGTCAAGAAATAAATAAATAAACAAAAACAAACAAACAAGCACAACTGTTTCAACACAATGTGAAATGGGGTTGTTTGTCCATAAAACATGTTGCTCACTCTAGGGTAGTGGAACCTCAATTTTTCCACTAGGTGAGTTGTCCCAAATATGTTTATGCTCACTCTAGGGTAGTGGAACCTCATTTTGTCCACTAGGTGAGTTATCCCAACTAGGTGGCAAATGAGAGAATCATATTAGCCTCTCATACCATACCAAATTTATCCTCCTAACAACTTCGATAAGGCACCACAATGTAATGCTTTTGTAAGATACTTTTGTCATGTGAAATTTTGTTAAAGGGGATTTTTCTTTGTTCATGTAAGGTCTCATCTTAGGGAACATCGTGCCTAATGTCTCCAAGAGAGGACAAGTTAAAGAAATGTCACACTCTTGGAGGAAATTAATCCCAATGACACCACCAAGAAAAGGAAGCATCACAAGAATAAAGAAAACCATGCAGTGAAACATGTGTCGATGTATGCCCCCACTTTAAAGCATTTGCTTACACCATTGTTGTGAGCAATTTCTTTAAAGTAGAAGAATACATGAGAACTTATTATGAAAGCCCTATGCCAAGTCATATGTTTCCAATAAGCTATGTCATGAAAAGGGAAGGGGTTGCCCCCAAAACTCAGTACGTCACATGCAAGCCAACTTAAGGCATGTAATCCACATCCCAAGCTTGCCCTTATAAATACATAAAAGGTGGTCAACTAGCCAAAAGAGACAACAAGTGACATACGAGGACAAAGCTACCTAACCCCTTGCCCCCATTTAGTGCAAGACAAGGATGAGCTAAAATGATTGATGAGAAGCATGCTAGAGTGAAAATCAATATCAATTAGAGGAATTAGGTGCCCCCACATAAGGAATAGCACCAAACTCCTTAAGATGTTGAATTTTATTACTCAAAGCCTTGCATTCATTAGTAGAATGACCATGAACTCTATGATATGCACAAAATGAATTCTTTTTGTAATAAAATTTCTTTCATGTTCTTGGAGGGAGGGATATCAAATGATCTTAGAGGAATCTCGACAAGATCCTTGCTTGATCAATAGTGGAAGATGTTGTATTTTGTGACAAAGATGCCTCTTGTTTAGCACTAGGTTTCATACTTACATAAGACTCTTTAGATTGCGATATTTTATACTCTCCCTTACAGGAGGGTGTAAAATCTGTCAAAGTCGAATCATTAGTGTTTTGCATGATGAAATTAATTTTAAGTGAGGATTTATTGGTTTCTTTCATTTCTCTCAAAGGATAGTAATCAAGACCACTAGTATCTATCAATTCAAGATACACTCATGTTAAAGTTGGTTTAGGAGAATCTTTTTGTAAGAGTGTTGATATTGAGTGAAGGTTTGTTTGATGCTTGTATTTCTATCAAAGGACAATAACCAAGACCATGAGTTGTTTCTTGCGTGTTAGGCTCTACAAGGATACAAATACCTTGTTCTCTAGCACCACATCCTTTTCCACTATAACCAAGTTGTTTCATAAGTTCATAACCTCTTCCGTAAAGCCTTTTTATTTCTTTCTGATTTGTTTTTTTCTCATAATCAACTTCATCAAAGTTTGTTGTGTAGTTTGTTTCTTCTAAAGTGGTTGAGGTGGATACATTCAAATTTTTTGCTGAATATTGTGTCGACATGACCGATTTTTCTTTTCCCTTTTTAGACTCTTTTGTTATGATCTTGTATTCACCCATGAATGCAGGTGTGAAATCTAAGGAACCCCAATCATCTTCCAATATCTTAGTGACTTCATCTATTTTGTTTCTCATTTTATTTTTCTTCTTTTGTGACTTCTTGCAGTGTATAGGATTCCAATGCTTCTAAAGGATTTTTTCCTTCTCTTTCAACCATCAAGAAATTTTCAGGTTCAGGATCAAATTTTAAGGTGTAGAATTTTTTGTTATAGACATACTTCATCACACAGTTCAAAGTAGAAGGGACGCCATTCATTTCATGAATCCATGGTCTCCCTAAAAGGAGGTTGTAAGAAAGATCATCAACCATAACGTGGACCGGAGTTTGTAATGTTACTTCCCCAACTTTGATAGGCAATATGATGACTCTGAGTGGTTGTTTTCCTATGTTGTCAAATCCTCAAATAGATAAAGAATTGGGTTTAATATCACTTTTATTCATCCCAAGTCTTTTCACAAGGCTCATACTACACACATTCAGGGCTAAACCATTGTCAACAAGAGTTCATTTTATCACAATTTGACCAATGTGGACTATTATGTTGAAAGCTTCATACTTCTTCTAAATTTCCAAGGGAGGTAACTCATTCTAGTGAAAGACTATGTCTAAATTAATTTTGTTCATTTGTTGGATTAGTGTTGCTATATCGTTTGAATTATTCTTATAAGGAACCATAACTTGTTGCAAGGCCTCTTGGAGTATGCTATGATAACTAGGTGATACTTGAAGTAACTCCCATACATAAATCTTAGTAGGAGTGTTCTTAAGGTGTTTAACAAGGTTATATTCCTTTCCATTGTTTGTCGGCAAACAAGGAGCACTAGGAAAAATAGGATTAGGCAATGGTAATGAAACAAAAGGTTGTCATTGTTTCCTATTATTTCTTGTATTATAGGTATGTGCAACAGTGTTATAATTTTGTTGCTATGAAACATTATTCTTAGGTGGTTCAAGGATGAGGATAGGTTTATTTTGAGCTTGACGTTTTTGTGAGGGTGGATAAATGATAAGTTTAGGCTCAGGAGAGTACTTCAAGGGATATATAATGTGCATAACCTCAAAAGACTTATCCTCATTTTCATGGTCTCTTAGTGAAGGGGATTCTAATGTCACTTCATCATCTTCATCTAGGGAAGTCACATCACTATTATTGACACTTTCTTCCACCAAGATATCTTCCCTAGGGGGAGAGTTTTTAGGAGAACTGCAAACTAGATGTTCATGACATTGAAAGTTTGGTTCTTCTAAAATGACTTCATCACAAGTAAGGGAGTTATCAATGGTTGTATTATCAAGTATGGAATTTTCTTGTTCAATAATTTTTTCCCTAGGGGAAGAGAGACACATAAGATTCTCATAACTCTTACTAGTTTGATCTTCTGACACCAAAATATCTTCATCACAAATAGGAGAGATATTAGGGGAAGAACAAATTTGATTGTCATGATTATCCACCATTGTATTCTCTTTCACTAAAGCACTCTCACAAGCAAGGGATGAATGGAGATTAGGTAAGGTGATGTTTAGAAATGTTTCTATGTTCTCATTTTCTTGTGATATAATATATTCCAATGTAGGAGAGTTTATAGAAGAGGATCTTTCAACATTATCATGATTCTCGATGAATGCATCTTCTAACACCGAAATACCTTTGTCACATGTAGGAGAGGTATTAGGAGAAGATAAATTATGACAATCATGATTGTCTATGCTTTCATCTGCTTCTATCACATCATTCCCACAAATAGGAGAGATAAGAGGGGTTGTAGGTTTAAGGAAAGATTTAAAAATTTCACTCTCTTGCACTAAGAGACTCTCATAAATAGGAAATGCATTGAATGAATGAATAACATGCTTATTGACTAACTTTTTCTTTGCAAACTTGGAAAATATGGATACTAACATTTGTGAAAATTAATCTAATGCAATGCAATGAAATGTGTAAATGCAGTTTTTCAAATTCTAAATAAGATAATTTGTTGATTACACCATACAATAGACTAGAAATGGAATGATGTAAATGAAATTTGGACTTTTGACAATACACTAGGAATGAAGCAAATTAAGCTATATGCAATGAATTTGATGAAATAGAAAATCAGAAAACTAAAATAGAAAAGTAGCAACAGCAAACAAAAGCCTAAAATAGAGATTTCAAATCCTAGAAAATGCAGATCGTGGTCTAACAGGGACTCATTCGCCAATAAGGGTGAATGGGTCCTAGTTAGGTATTTATGAAATATTTATGGTGATTTCTTAGTGACTTTTTTATGCTTTTCAGATGCCAAAAGGTACAGGCTCAGCCTATCTGGGACTCATTCACTAGTAAAGGCGAATGGGTCCTAGATCAGGGTATTAAAGAGGTGAAAATTGCAAATTTTAAGTTGTTTTATGTGCTTTTCATGCCTAGTTTCAAACTATAACTCTTGTGACAAAAAATTCCAAAATTTGATGACCTGATGCAAGTGAAATGAAGGGTAAATAACACCTTTTGAAATGCAATTTTTTTTTAAATTTTCAAATGCAAATTTATATAATCTAAATGATATTGAAAGTGACTAACTTGTTTTTGTATTTTTCAGATTTAAGAAATGCAATGTAAAACAATGCAATTATAAACCCTAAATGAGATGCAAGAATGCAATGTAAAACAATAAACCTTAAATGAGATCTTTACTTCAATGCAAATTTAAATGCAAATGAATGCAAGATCAAGCCTAGGATGCAATGAAAGACCTCAAAATTTAAAAAAATGCAATATTCAATGAGTTGGGTTCACCAAAATGTTTAATAGAAAAAGTAGGGTTTACCACCATGAATGAACAAGATGATAAACCAATAAGTCTTTTTCTTATTAAAACATTCAATTATGAGGACCAAAACATGCAAATAAAAATTAGGAATGCTGCCTAACTATTATAGCAACAATGGGGGATATTTTTAGAGCATAAAAAGTTGTCTACCTAGCCAAAAAGTTGTTTTTGAGCTACAAAGAACTCATTCAACTTTAGTGGTGAATGGGTCCCTATGAGGGTTTCAGAAAATGACTTTTGGGCTTTATTCCTCTCAGTAAACACTCCTAGATCCAAAATTTTCATTGCTTCAGACCCTACATAGAACTCATTCACCTTTAGTGGCAAATGGGTCCTTTTAGGGTTTCAAAAAACTTACTTTTGGGTTTTTTTCCTTTATTTCTACACTTCCATATCCCCAGTTATCAACTCTCGAAAGTTTGAAATAAATATTGTAGCATCCTTTCTTTGTTCTTGCACTATAAATGACAATCTTGCAACTTCACAGCAATTTTGCTCCAAATCATGCTCTTCAACCAAAAACCTACAATCACACATGCAAGAGGAAAAAAATGTTGTTTGTTAGGGGATAGGGGTTTTCCTCGATCAAACCCCTTGTAGGTAATTAAACCAATTAATGAAATAATGAAACAAAGCATGAACATGAAATAATGTAAATGATGTCACCTTGGATGAAGTCTTGTGAAATAAATCTACAAAATATCATGTAGTGTCCATGGAGAATGTAGATCTAGGATCCTTGAAAATGATGTAAACAATAGTTGCAAGTGGATCTTCAATGCTACATCCACATCTTTAGCTCAACAACATGAATGCATGCATCAAACCCTTGAAATGATGATATGATCTTGAATTGTTGCAATAAAGACTTGAAATCTACCTTGAAATGTCTTGTAAATTCCTTTGGAATTCTCTAATGCTCGATCACTTGAATGCTTTATAAAATTGCTAGATGAAAATAATGCGAATCAACCCTTATTTATAATAAATTAGGAGATTAACCCAAAATTCAAAGAATTAAGGCTGACACCAGATCTAGGAAGAAACATTACTATATTCCCACTAGAATGAAATTCAAAAATAGGGGTCTCATTAAGGGAGAACCCATTCACCATTAAGGGTAAATGGTTCATGGCTAAGTTTCTAGGACCAAGCTTCAGGGGATTGAAAGAAGGCTAAAAACCCTTTCCAAATTAGCGGAGAAAGGGGGGTCCTATTAAGGGAGGACCCATTCGCCATTAAGGGAAAATGGGTCCTGGCTCAGCTTACCAGGACCAAACTTTTCCCAATGAAATAATTTGTTAATTAAATTATGATTGTCAAGATAGATCTTCAGGAGGTGTCAAAATTAAGGCCTAAATTTGAATTAAAAGGGGGGTTAATTACTCCAATTAACCACAATTAATTAAGACCACCTAGATAAATGTAAAAGTGTTTTATGACACTTTACAACACTTAAACAAGGTACACATCATGTACATTTTATTAGAAAGGGGCCATTAGGCTTAATTAAGCAGATAAATCCTAGAAAAGTGTGAAATTGTGTTACAACACTTTACAACACCTTTTCAAAGGACCAATTAAGGCATGTTTTAATCAAATAAAGGTTCTAGAATAGTGTGAA
Organism: Sequoia sempervirens; assembly: GCA_007258455.2. Taxonomy (NCBI): domain Eukaryota; kingdom Viridiplantae; phylum Streptophyta; class Pinopsida; order Cupressales; family Cupressaceae; genus Sequoia; species Sequoia sempervirens. The sequence continues at coordinate 47,482 of VDFB02377278.1, forward strand.
TGTGTACAACACATTGCAACACCACTCCAAGACATCATTAATTAAGTTTTAATGTCAATTATCAAACCAAGGGAAATGACTTACTTTTTCCATTACTACACATGTATATATACACATATGTATGATGTGTATACATATATACAAACACATGCACCCATATATATATATACACACACACACACACACACAACCAAATTGAAAATAAAAAACAAAACAAAAAAAATGAAATATGAGGAAAATAAAAATAAAAATACTTATCTATAAAGTTTTTTACACATACAATTACTCATGTATTTGTATACATGAACATCTACAAAATTGTAATATACACACAATTCAAAGAATGAAATTAAAAGAAAATATATATAATTATGTGTATAAATCAAATATAAGAGAAAATAATTGTGTACAATAAATAAAGATATGTATAAATCTTTTACTATGAACACAAAATAAAGGAGAGACTCAGTAAAATTGAACATAAAAATCTATATAGATGACCAAATAAACTAAAGGAGAGATGTACTTAAGTCCAGGTGAGACCATGAAAGAAAACTTAAAAACAAAAAGAGAGACAAAGAACACAATAAATAAATATGCGTATAAATCTTTTACTATGAACACAAAATAAAGGAGAGACTCAGTAAAATTGAACATAAAAATCTATATAGATGACCAAATAAACTAAAGGAGAGATGTACTTAAATCTAGGTGAGACCATGAAAGAAAACTTAAAAACAAAAAGATATGACAAAAAAACTCAATGAAGAAAACAAGCACCAAGAATAATTATAACAAAGTTAATAGAAAGAGAAAAAATATCTAAACCATAGGGGTCATGGAAAAATGAACCATGGAGAGGAGTGTGAAATAGGTGACCAAGAAGGACTACTAGGATAAGAATTGAAGGTGGCAAGACATAAGAGATAAAATGAAAAGGAATGGAAGATAAAAAGAGGAAGAAAAGGGTGATCAAAAAGAGAGAACAAGAGGGGAAGACAAGAAGAAAAAGGGGAAGAAGTTCTTAGGACAAGTCCAAAAAGTGAGGAGAAAGAGGTCAAAAAGGGGAAAGAGAGTGGATTCTCAGGCATGTTAGAAAGGGTCAAGAACATGCATAAATATTTATATAGACACACACACCTATATACACACACACAACCAAATTCAAAACTAAAAAGGAAAACTAATGAAAATTAAATATGAGGACAAATAAAAATAAAATACATATCTAGCGAGATGGAGTGAAGGTTTACAAATAATCTAGTTGAATCGAGTACCATAGGAGAATCTTGGAGCAATAGAGAGAAAATATTAGATGGGGGAACCCAAAATGCAATAAATTAAGGACAACAAGCAACTATGTAGCTCCTCAATACAACTTTCAAGATCATGCATTAGGATATGAGGAACGATGGTTTTGAGGATAGATTTCCTTAGGAAAAGGGAACTAGACTTGCAAGATAAGCCAATCTTGTATCTTTAAAAAAAATATATTTTTTCATAATATTATTTAGGGGGAAAGAAAGGAATTAAAAATATTTGTTGATCATGTTGTGCGTGGAGAACCCTCAAGATCAATCAAAGAAAATCATGCTCCTTTTGAACACATAGAAAAATGTCTTAGGAAAGAGAAGAGGGCCCATAGATGGATCTTGGAAAAATTATACATAACCCTCATGTAGTCCCTCTCATTGAGATTTAGATGGTGATCCCACTATGGGAGCATGGTGGAATCACACACTCACTATGAAATGCAAGTCTAGAGAAATGGGTCAAGTCCTTGCACGAGGCTTATTGAACTACATCATTTATTTTTAAAGGTTTCTTTGAAATCAAATACCCTAGTGGTAAAGATAGGGGGAAAATATTATTCGGTGGTCCTTGTCCAATAAAGGGCATCAATTTATTTATCAAAAAGAGTCTCCTAACTTCATTCCTACAATATTTCAAATCCTTGAAATTGTGACATGGATCTATCTTTATAAATTCTAGAGGAATATTGAGAGTATTCCATTATGGAGGAAATCATCTCCATTCTTAAAAAATTACAAGGCCACAATGAAGAGATTCTCAATGGAGATTCTAAATTTTACACTAGAATCTCCATATTAATAGCTCCATCACAACTACTCCCCAAACACATTCTTTGGATTTAGGTATGAGTAAATGGTGACAATATTTTTTTCAATATCTATAGTCCAATTGTCTCACTTAAAAATAATATTGTACCATATTTATTATTAGGCATCATAAAATCCCATTATGAAAGATTTGATAATTTTGGGTGGATATTTTAATTTTGTGTTAAACATATGTGACAAACAAGGGGACATGATTAGGGTGAACCTCAATCTTAGTATGTTTTCACAATAGTTTTTTACATCATAACACCCTTACTAGTGTGCAACCAAAGAATAGGGTTTTCATATTGAATAAAAAAGAAAGGGTTCTTTAAAAAATAATTGTATACAATTTATCCTTTTAGCCAAGTGATTGAGTTTAAATATTATAACATAAAGTTTTATTATCCTAGGTTTAGGTTCAAATCATTTTTGTATTACCCTATCATGGCATGAAGATATATAAAATCCAAAATTTCCCTTGAAATTTGAGAACATTTGGTTCAAAGATGAAACATTCATAGCCAAGGTTGAAGATTGGTGGGAGAAATTGACTAGAATCAAAGGAATAAAAATGTATGTATCTTGGTTAAAAGACTTGCAACTCTCAAATTGAATATCAAGGAGTGGAACAAAAACAAATCAAAAACATTTCTCTAGAAAAGAAAGAGTTGAAAGAGATCCCTCCACTTTAATGAACAACTCATCAAAGGTAGGATGTTCTATGCTTACTTCATGAGAGAGAAGACCCATTTTTCCAAATTAGTAGATACCTAGGGCAAAGATAATTTTTATGGTGATAGAATTCAAGAGAGATCTAGTTAAAGGAAGGAGATTGAAACATTAAAAAAACACAAGGTAACCATAGTCAAGAGGAGTGAATCTAAAATCACCTCAATCACCAGACCAATTGAAATCAAGTTGAGCACTCAAGAAGAAATAAGAAAGTAGTATCCTTTTTCTCACTACTTCTTTCTAGTTATGAGTCCTCTAAACCATTCTAGCAATCTAAATTTATGAGGGTCATTCCTAAGGTAATCATTGATGCTAGCAACCAAATTCTAATGGAACCCTTCTAAGAGGAGATAAATTTGGCTCTAAACCATATGTACCTTGATAAAGGCCTAAGCCCATATGAATATCCAATGACATTATTTCAAAAGAGTTGACATATTGTGGGAAAACAAGTGTTAAGAAGCATGTAGTGAGACCTTACAAAAAAGGTATTATATTCCCTCAATTGCACTTTCATCACTCTCATTTCAAAAATTCCTCCTTAGAATCATTCTCCCAAATTTAGCTTACCTTTGTGCACACTTATTACCACATTTTAAATAGCCTCTTCCTTATCCTTTTATGTGCATACTCTAATAAATTAGCATATATCCCTCATTTATTACACTTACTGTTTATACACCCACTTCCATTCATGTGTTATCCAACTAAATTTTGTTGTTTTCTCACCTAGGGCCATTTCTATGGTTGTGAGTTCAAACCTATAGTCATGGACTTAACCCTTCTCTTTTTAAAACTTAAAATTTAAATTTGGTTAATTGTACCCCTTTATTTTCTTGCACTAAACCAATAAAAAATATTTTTTACAAAAAGTGATGCTTTATATTAGTATTTATTGGAATTTAATTACATCATTTATCATACTCACACATTGAAGCATCCTCTATCATTATAAATTTTTAAAAGATGAACCAATAGCGAAACATTTGGAATACGTACACTAAAAAGATTAAAAAATATATACACATCATCTCAAGGCCCTTACTTATTGTGTTTGAATCTGTGTACATATTTTCAATGGTTGACAAGTATGAGGACTTGTCTTCTTGTGATGAAATGACAACCCTTATAAGGAAAATTTAAATACCATTGACACTTAAATGAATAGAAGAAGCAAAGTGGATTAAGGATTATCAAGAAAGTATCGTAGCAAAGTTGTAAATTAGAATCAAGTCTAGTGGAATAGGAAAAGTCTATAATCATGGATTTTTCCTAGGAAATCGACCTCGACCCCAAATCATATGAATGAAAATAATTTGGACAAATTAGTAGATACCTAGGCCAAAGAGAATTTTTTATGGTGATAGAAGTCAAGAGAGATGTAGTTAAAGGAAGGATATTAAAACATAAAAATCTCACAAGGTAACCACAGTCAGGAGGAGTGGGTCTAAAATCACCTCAATCACCACACCAATTGAAATCAAGTTGAGCACTCAAGAAGAAATAAAAAATTCGTATCCTTTTTCTCACTATTCCTTTCTAGTTATGAGTCCTCTAAACTATTCTTGCAATCTAAATTTATGAGGGTCATTCCTAAGGTAATCATTGATGCTACAATCAAATTCTAAAGGAACCCTTCTTCTAAGAGGAGATAAATTTGGCTCTAAATCATACACACCTTGATAAAGGCCTAGGCCCATATGAATAGCCAACGACATTATTTCAAAAGAGTTGATATATTGTGGGAAAATACATGTTAAGAAGCATGTAGTGAGACCTTAAATAAAGCTATTATATTCCCTCAATTTCACTTTCATCACTCTCATTTCAAAAAGCCCTCCTTGGAATCATTCTCCCAAACTTAACTTACCTTTGTGCACACTTATTACCACATTAATAGTCTCTTCCTTATCCTTTTATGTGAATACTCTAATAAATTTGCCTATATCCCTCATTTATTACACTTACAATTTATAAACCACTTCCATTTATGTGTTATCCAACTAAATTTGATTGTTTTCTCACCTAGGGTCATTTCTATGGTTGTGAGGTCAAACCTATAGTCATGGACTTAACCCTTTTATTTTTAAGACTTAAAATGTAAATTTGGTTAATTGCCCCCCTTTATTTTCTTGCACTAAACCAATAAAAAATATTTTTTACAAAATTGATGCTCTATGTTAGTATTTATTGGAATTTAATTACATCATTTATCATCCTTGCACATTGAAGCATCTTGACGAAGGTTCCTTCCCTTACAAACTAAAACTCACCACAACAACACAAATCTGCATAACAAAAATGCAATAGAAAAGCAAAGTTTTCTTTTATTATTGAAATGACATTACAACATTACATGCCATCATATGGGCTTTGATTACAATAATTTGCAACTCTACAGATCAGGGCTATCTTTGCACTGCTTCATGCCTTCTGCCAATCCTCTAAGCCCTAGTCTCTCTTAGGCCTTCCTATTGTCAACCTTCTTCACACCCACATTTCCAGGTCATTGACTCTCTTCTCACCAACCATCCATTTTCTCCCTTCTTGTTTCTGATCAGTTTTTTATCTCCCTTTATCTTCACCAACAAGCCTTCTCCTTCACTATAACCCTGTCCAGATTCATCGTATTTCCTATTTTAGCAAATTATCATCTAGGGTTTCTTCTCCATTTAATGTGTTCACCTATAATATGATCTTCATTTAATTCTTTTACTCGTCTTTCCTTAGTACTACCTCAGTCACCCAATTAGCAATCAAGATGGTTTCCTCGTTGTCTGCACTATCATCTCCAACACACTATTGATCACCACATTACGTTATTGGGTTGAGACAGATTAAAGTCTCATTGATATTGATCTCTCTTGTCGATACCTCATCACCATCCTTGTTACCATTCACAATTCACAACAATGATGTGAATTGATCTACCGACCAATCACATACCACAATCTATTTGTACACATTATCGCCACCTTCCTAATGGGTCCCACAAAAGTCAATGTCATGCCTTCATTATTTCGAGGGGACACTAAATCAACTCCCCCCGATACCTGGAAGTCTCATCGATTATGTTCCTATCAGAGTGTCGAAGAGACTCTTATTTCTGTTCCACCAATACCCATATGTCTCCTCGATGAAGAGCCTTCATTAAATTACCAACTCAATCATTCATCTCCACTTGTCATTCATGACATCATCTCCCTTTGTCATCATCACTTAGCTTGGTCCCACTTTATCGACATGTTGAAGAGACTTCAAAGCAACTCACACTGATATCCCAAATTCTCATTGAAAAAGCTTTGTTTGATGTCATCGGAGTGTCAAATAGACTCCATAAGACATCCCGCTGATACACGCATGTCTCCTCAATGAGGTGTGAAATCAGAATGTTGAAGGGACTTCATTAATTCATTTTTCTGATATATGCATCTCCCTCTGATAAGAATCCCTCACAACCATTCACCTCTGTCAACACCTTCCATTATCGCCATGTCAGAGAGACATGAAACAATGTCTCTTCGAAATCTCCATATCTCGTTGATGATTCAATTCACATCACAAAGTAAGCCACTAGCCCAAAGTTCGAAACCAAACCAACTTGACTTGAAAATGACTAACTCCTTCTACACTTCTTTCTTTGCATGCGATAAGTTGTAAGCCTGAGGCCCAAATCTCGAACTTCTACACATGTTCAAGACAACTTCGTTCTCCTACTCAACAAACTCTAGCCAATTTAGCCCTTATTCCAAAAGAAACAACACTATAATTTTTGGTTGATGCAAAATTGCTCTCACACCCTGGATGCTCCTACATCACATCCTCTCTCATTATAAAGTTTTAAAATATGAACCAATAGTGAAACATTTGGAATACGTACACTAAGAAGATTAAAAAATATATACACATCATCTCAAGGCCCTTACTCATTGTGTTTGAATATTTGTACATATTTTCAATGGTTGACCTATGAGGACTTGTCTTCTTGTGATGAAATGATAACCCTTACAAGGAAATTTTAAATGCCATTGACACTTAGATTAATAGAAGCAAAGTAGATGAAGGCCTATCAAGCAAGTATCGTAGCAAATTTGTAAAGTAGAATCAAGTCTAGTGGAATAGGAAAAGTCTATAATCATGGATTTTTCCTAGGAAATCGACCTTGACCCCAAATCATATGAATGACAATCATTTGGACAAATTAGTAGATACCTAGGCCAAAGAGAATTTTTATGGTGATAGAAGTCAAGAGAGATGTAGTTAAAGGAAGGAGATTGAAACATAAAAAAATCGCAAGGTAACCACTGTCAAGAGGAGTGGGTCTAAAATCACCTCAATCACCACACCAATTGAAATCAAGTTGAGCACTCAAGAAATAAAAATGTAGTATCCTTTTTCTCACTACTCCTTTCTAGTAATGAGTCCTCTAAACTATTCTTGCAATCTAAATTTATGAGGGTCATTCCTAAGGTAATCCTTGATTCTAGCAATCAAATTCTAATGGAACCCTTCTTCTAAGAGGAGATAAATTTGTCTCTAAACCATATGCATCTTGATAAAGGCCCATGCCCATATGAATATCCAACAACATTATTTCGAAAGAGTTGGCATATTGTGGGAAAATACGTGTTAAGAAGCAAGTAGTGAGACCTTAAAAAAAGGTATTATATTCCCTCAATTGCACTTTCATCACTCTCATTTCAAAAAAACCTCCTTGGAATCATTCTCCCAAACTTAACTTACCTTTGTGCACACTTATTACCACATTAATAGCCTCTTCCTTATCCTTTTATGTGCATACTCTAATAAATTAGCCTATATCCCTCATTTATTACACTTACAATTTATATACCCACTTCCATTTATGTGTTATCCAACTAAATTTTATTGTTTTCTCACCTAGGGTCATTTCTATGGTTGTGAGGCCAAACCTATATTCATGGACTTAACCCTTTTCTTTAAAAAACTTAAAATTTAAATTTTGTTAATTTCCCCCCTTTATTTTCTTGCACTAAACTGATAAAAAACTATTTTTTACAAAAAATGATGCTCTATGTTAGTATTTATTGGAATTTAATTACATCATTTATCATCCTTGCACATTGAAGCATCCTCTCTCATCATAAAGTTTTAAAATATGAACCAATAGTGAAACATTTGGAATACGTACACTAAAAGGATTAAAAAATATATACACATCATCTCACGGCCCTTACTCATTGTGTTTGAATCTTTGTACATATTTTCAATGGTTGACCTATGATGACTTGTCTTCTTGTGATGAAATGATAACCCTTGTAAGGAAATTTTAAATTTCATTAACACTTAGATTGATAGAAGAAGTAGAGTAGATGAAGGCTTATCAAGCAAGTATCGTAGCAAATTTGTAAAGTAGAATCAAGTCTAGTCACTACAGGATTTGACACCATTTTCCGACGGTCGTTCGTCGGTCGTTCGACAAATCTCTGTCGGAAGAGCGACCCAATGGCAAAAAATTTTCCGTCGCTGTTTTTTCGTCGCAAGGCCGACGAAAAATTAAACGTCGAAATAACGGCGAAGAATCGTCGGTCGGCAGCATCGTGACATACGTCGGGATTTTGTCGGAATATCGACGAAAACTTTGTTTATCCACCGACGAACTGCACCAGAAGTTCGTCGTCGGCTCAACGAAATGGGCAAACATTTAGCGTGGAAACATGGAAATTTCGTCGAAATAGCGACGAAATACAAAATTAGTAGCGTCGAAAGAACACCAAAATTTTGTCGAATATGCGATGAAATAGGCAAGTAGTAGCGTTGGAAGAACACTAGAAGTTCGTCGAATGTTCGACGAACTAGTCGTCGTAGCTATAGAAACCGTCGAGGGCTTTGTTGATTAAATTAGGTTATTTATCGTCAAAATTGTGAAGAAGCAAAATTTAAAAAAATAT